>JAIPRN010000763.1:37958-66823 GCA_025469175.1 Geopemphigus sp. TES_GeoC_2020
TTATAATTTTCGTGTTTGTTTAGTTTATTTCACGTTATCTTAATCGTTGGCCATACATCGACGGAATAATCTCGAGCGTAATAAACCAGGTTTTGAACAAAAGATAAGTAGGTATTAGGTTCCTGGTTTTAAAACTTTTAAGATAAAGAAAATATACTAAATTGTTAAATAAACGAGGAGTATAAATTGGGAAAATAATTACCGTCGATTGAAGTGTCGAACGTACGTATTTAATTAGTGACGAGGAAAATCGAATAGAACCAATAGATAAGTTGTAAATTAATTTCCGTTAGTATTTGGAATCACTAAACTAACGTGACGTGATCAGGTAGTAAATCGAACAGGCGTAGATGTGTAAAACAATATTTTAAAATCAAATCCCGAAAACCATAAGTAACGAGTGGTAGTGTATATAGAAAAAAAGTGACGGATTTAAAGAGAAAATAAAATCGCTCCGAGCACTTTAAAGGACAAGCGTTTTTTGTTTATTTTGTTTTACCGATATTCGATAACAGTACAATTTCGGTTAAGCTATATCGAAAGTTAGTATTTTTTGAATTAAATACTTTTATTACCGACGTTGACGAAAATTTCAAAACTTTTTTAAATCATCCATTCTTGCGTTCCACACGCTTTTTCGCTGCGAGGCGTTTGACCGTGAACGGGACGCGCTAGTCCGTCGGATAGAGGGATTCGAGCGCATGCTCGAGTCTCAGGTCTACTGGGACGCCGTCGTCCGATTCGCCGAGTCGGTGATGATGCCGAAGGAAGTCGCCGAACGGCAGAGACAGACACTTGGCGTGACAACTCCGTCGTGCCGCCGTGATCACAGGCGGAGGTAGGGGCTAGGCCGCTAAATCGGAAATGAAAAGATCGCTTTGTATTATTTTTATTTTATTTCGTGCTGAAGATGTAAATTGCTGCCCCGTGGCAGGGAATTGTCCTGTCACCGTGCACCATTTACGTGATAGTTTATAAGAAGTGGTAGTTCTTAAGGATTATTGTGAATTAGATTCTATGTACGGGGGGTGAGGTAAAACAACGTGGAAATAGCTCACGTTTCTCGCCTACTCTTAAGAATGATCGTATTTGTAAAAATGTTTTAAATTTTTTTTTTTAATAATCGATGGCGACTCACTGGTCCGAAGTACTGCCTTCAAGCATTCCGGGCCAGTGAGTGTATTGCCGATTTTAAAAAGAAAAAAGATCATCCACGCTTCCATACTGTTGCAGCCAATGAAGTTTAAAGAGCGCGATATAAATCGTTAGTCTTATAATTGGGCGTGCTTTGTTTCGAAATACTTTATGGTCAGTAGAATTTAAAGTTTTCGTTCAACATAAAACTCTTTTATTAGAAATTTGTAGTACAATATATTTCAATTCAAAACAAATATTAAACATTTAAAAATATTTTTATAAGCGGTTATCATGTTTACTATTAGACACAGAGACGTAACATATTCAACAAGTAGGCCTTACAAAAAAAATGGCTCAAAATTGCGTAGTAAAATTTCTGTGTACAAGCGATTATTTACTTAGGTTTCTACCAATTCGGTCGTACAATAATTATTATGATTAAATGTAAATTACTTATACACTTTAAATAGTACAAACACTATAGTCGCAGTTCACAAACAATTCGTTTTACATTTAATTCATCATATTTTATAATAATTATTGAACACATAATCGGTATGCATCAAAAGATAACCAAGTACACAGTTTTTGGAATTTCAATTTTAAAAATATTTGCCGTACTAAAAAAAGAAACAGCGAAAAAGACTGGTACATTAAAGGATAATAATAAAAAACACGTTGAAGTTGTTCATAGCGTAGAATGTATACCGACATAATTCATTCGGCGTATAATTTTATATAAGCCAAATAATATACTAAGTAACGTAATGCTACATTATATATGGAAAATAAAATTACGTAAACACGGATAACAACAACACTAAACTGTATAAAATACGAATACATTTCAAAAACAAAAATTTCAACGATATTAAACTTCAAAATGTTTTATAATTTTTTTATAACAATTAACTACCCTGTGCTACATACAAAAATGTCAGACTCAACAATTTTTAAAAAATTTTCATTACAATAACAATTTACTATACTAATAACATAAATAGACTGAATTCGAATTGCCCCTTCGTTTTAGATTACCTATATTGCCTGTCCCATTACTACAGCTACTATTACATAAATGTTTTTGTGTGCGTATTGTTACATATAACTTTTAAACAAATATAAAATAGCGTGTATCGATAAAAATATATAATCTAAATAATAAGAACGATTTTGCGATCACAACATGCCCGTATTTTGCTGATGCTGACGCAATACAGTGATTCCGGCACCACCGCCGATGCCGTAGTATGCGTTTGTCGAGTTCAATAAACCGATTCGCTGCCGTTGTTTTCGTTGTTCGGTCATCTAAATAATACCGACAAACGTATTTAATTCGTATTAGACGAGTAATAATAATAATAATAATAAATACAGTTTAATGCGAATAATATCAAAATAATAGTCTTCTTTCCTTTAAACAAACAGAATTATTATTATATAATATACTTTTGTATCTTCAAGATTGTCGTAAGGACAGTAGTGACAAAATTTTTACATTTATAAAATATATGATACAGAAATGATCTAAAGTACTCGAATTAAGTCAACGTTTTTGAACATATCTATAATTAATGTTGTTAAAATTAATTATTAACATATACCTGTTCTTTGAGCTCGGACAATTGTTGCGATAGTAAAGCTACTAAAGTTTGTGTTGTTTCTAACTGAGTTTGTAAGCCCCGGAGCTCGACCTGATCACCCTCGTTATCTACTTGGGCAGCCATCAACAACGACATTGCTCTTAAACGTGGGAACCAGTCCAGATTACGATCCTATTGGACAATGTAAATAACAAAAAAAAATGTCTATTATATATCAATTTTGATTGAGAGATGTAAACATAATTGTTATGTACCTTCACCATGGCGTAAACGTAACTTTCAGGTCCTGTGAATTCTGTGGGGTCTTTAACTTTTACCAAAACGATAAAATATAAGTAGTGCCACATGTTGTGTTCACATTTGATATGTTCTTCAAAACTCACGGTTTTGTTATCAAATGCAGATCTATTGAGACCTGGAAAAATATAGGTTTTTTTTAATAGATTCGCCAATAAACGTTTATTTATAAAGGGTGAAAAAACTATCAAACGAGTTTGTCAGGAAAAATGTCGAATATTTTAATAATGTATAATACATACCACATACAAAACATGTATTTTTTAGTATGAGCTCTTTTTGCTGCTTTTCGCTACGCAGATCGGCGAACGTGTCGATGATTACACCAAAAATTAAGTTCAGAACGATAATGATGACTATGAAGAAGAACAGAAGGTCATAAACAACACGTGCCACAAAAAGGGATTCCTGCAATTATATCAATAATCAATTACGTTACATGAATAGTCTGTTTTCAAAATTTTATTATCCTGTATAATCAGTATATTTCAGTCAACGAACAGAAAATTTTGAAATACAAAATTCGATTTTTATACCGACCAATGTCAACGCGTACCTGACTACTGGGTGCTCGGAGTATGTCACCTATGCCACCGCCATTCCTTAGACCCTGGTTTAATGTGGTAACTATGCACATGATCAACGAGTCGCAAGCTCTTTCTTTCCGATCACCATCCGAATCCACTATTACTGAAGACTTCGTCAAGCTGCTACTACCATCATTGCATAGATCATCACCTATAGACGACGCCGAACAAGTCTGCGTATTTTCGTCACTGCTACTGCCGTCTAAAATAAAAACACATCGTTATAACGGTATTACGTAAATAATAATTTAAGTCACACTTTAGCAACGCGTTCAAGTAATTTCGGTAATTACAATTTTCCTGGACATTTTTATATAATATTTAATACCTTTCGGAAAATAAACGAGTAAACGCTTCTATGGCTAAAAAAATTAAATAGTAATAAAAATTTAGTAGTCACCAAAAACGATGTCATGGTCAACTTCTACTAGGAAATCGTCTTTGAAGAACATATAGCCGATTATAGAAAATAGGTAGACCAGTATGAGAGCCAGAACCGCAGTTAATATTATAGACCGACCGTTACGCGTAACCGACCGTATAACATTCAACAAAGTTTCTTCACGGTAAACAACATCCAGCAACTAAAACAACATACAAATAGTTTATCATATACTATATTATATATACAATTATCAGGATTGATATTCGTTCACCAACTACATTAAAATAATATTAAATTTATAACTTACCAATACGCTGTAGAAAAACGGATGCATACATAGACCGAGTACGCAGAACATAATGTACATCAGATGGTAGAGGATTTCGGCCGAAGACAATATTTGACCTAAGCGTTTAGTGAAGGTACCCTGATTTCCCATGATGCTAATGATATGCACGCTTTTCATTACTACCTGCAGTGAGGAAAAATAAAACAAATGTTGAAGTCTAAAGTATTGTATAGTCGGTTTGCGTTATATGTGTATACGACAATTTTAAATAATAATTAGTACAAAAAAAACAATGTTTTATATATTTTTGGGATAAAAACTACTGGGTAACTGATGTCTTCCTAAAATACCATTTACACTACATTCTTAAGCATAATAATTTTTTTTTTGTATTAACGAAAAATTATAGTGTTAAGTGTACCACTTTGATTAAAAATTATTTGTATTAAGATGAAAATTGGACCACACTTTAAAAGGTAGACTGGGTGGTGATGGGTTGAGTGTATGGACATACCGTGATTGCGCCTAATAGCCAGAGTGTGGGTTCTGGACCAACAGATAAAATTAATCGAAGGATGGCCATAACCACTAAAGTGGTGCGCACCGCAGCTGTCCACCTACGACGGCTAGTTCGGGTTGTTAACAACGTACGCCGACGTCTGCGTCGCCGTCGTTGTCTACGACGACGAGTTGCTTTCTGTTGTTGTTGTTGCTGTTGTTTGTCTCGGTCGCCACTTCCGTCGTCTTCATTGTTATTATCATCGTCTTCTTCATCATCATCATCGACATCATCGGTGTTTTCATCATCCCGAGCCCATATTAAAAATACAGCCACACAAATTGAAGCCAACAACCCAAGCCATACGGCTGCAGAAACATGGCCTCCTAGAGCTTTAAAAAGAAAAGATGGTTTAATTTTGATAACTAGTCGATTAAAATAATTGATTAATACTGAATTCAGAAATCATTTTAAAGGTAAAAAATCCAAAAATGTGTGCAAAAATGTATTTTATTATATTATGTAGCTTTCAATATTCTGTGTGTAATTAACATAATTCATATTTAATTTTGTTCGAGTAATTATTTTTTTTTTTTTTGAAGGGAGAGTAATAATGAATATTTATGTTTATAACACTGAAATCGACAACAAATTATGTATTTATATATCAGATATATAATATATAAAAATAGTTTAAAATGTTGACGATGGTTTTCATTAGATATGCTTAGAATAAAAATTTAGAGCAGATCTGTTTTTAAATTTGTTATAAAATTTTTTAAGTAGAATACTAATTATAATATATTTTATGTTTAACGATGATGTTAACAGCGTTTATTTAATAACTAATTGATAGTTTGATTCTTATCCAAAATCATTATACGCTAACGCGTTGCATTCTTTTAATTTTTTCCCGATTAACTATTCATTTACCCGATATCATTCGTCGACGTTGTGGACCATCGTCACTATTGTTGCTACCAACACGGTCATCATCAAACGGATAGAAAAACGCCACGATAAGATTAATAATAACAGCACAATTGAATAAGATGTTACTCCATAAGGACATGAAGCTACTAACCCAAAATAGCGATGGCCGAGCTATTAAACATGGAACATACACACGTGTTATTCGAAATATTAGGTAACAGTTATTAATTAAAAATTGTAAATTGTATTAATCACCCCTTAGCTTTTTTTGCCACATCATCTCGTTGAACATATCATCAGTCTTCTCGAAAAAGTCAGACACTTTGGACCCTTGATCGTCACGTTCAGCCGTATTGTAGATTTTGATTTTTGTATCTCGGGTCAGATATTCGCAAATCTCTGGAATGGGAAAAACGATTTGCTCTAGTGTCCTATCGTGCCGAACAATCTACAAATAATAAAAACGGAATTATTATTAACGTTTTCACAATATTTGTCTCATTCTTTATTTCATTCTCGTGATAACCAAATTCATTTACATCACCTCTATTTGGGCTGTATGTGATGCATAATACACCAAAGCGCGGTTGACCCTAGGATCCACTTGGTTTTGCTGTTGTAGTAGCTGCTGCTGTTGTTGCTGTTGCTGTTGGTTTTGTCCACTAGTCGCTTGTCCACTTTCAACTTCATTATAATATAATGTGTTGGGCTTTAACAAACCGGCCAATTCCTTGTTGTGCTGTGCTAACTGGTGGCATAATATGTAAATGTTGTGGCCCACCTAAATGTAAGTAAAATTCATATGGATTATATTTTTGAACAAACTATACGCAGTGGAGAATATGTAATGAACCACATTATTCATAATATTTTGAAAATCGGTAAATTATTATGTAAATAATAGCTTACTAAACATTTTATAAAATATTATAAATACTTATCGTATGTGGTAGATTACATGTACTATAATAAATTCGTTTCATGCCTCTTTTGGCGACACCCCGCTTTCATCATCTTCATCATCGTCGTCATCAGGATCAGTGCCACCACTGACAACAGTACCACGACTCCGACTGCTACTGATTGACGTTCCTTCTAGTAGGGCATGGCTTTCGTTACAATCATCTTCATCACATTCGTCTTGGTCGTCATCATCATCATCGTCATCGCAATAATCGTCATCGTCATCAACGCCATATGCCATTGTAAATCTACCACCGTGACGACGGCGAGCTGATAACGTAGTCGAATCAAATTGTTGCTGATAATATGCTCGACACGCGACGTCCACCTACATCGGGAACGATATATAATATATAATATAATAATATCATAAAAAATGAAAAGTGTTACACATTTATGATGTAAAAATTACGTACAATCGTAGTATTCTATGTAATATGCCATATAAATTACCAGCTGTTTAGGGTTCATGTTGTAAAGAATACGTTCGGCATTTTCACCATCACCACGGCTTTCCATAATAGCTAATAGCAATTTGGACGCATTGTTTTTTAACTCTAATACCAAATCCATACGCGTTTTGCCAAGTGGATTGATGTCGTTTAGTATAAGTGCTGTGATAATGTCTAACCCATTGGATTCATGTGTAGCAATACAATTTTGATTGTCGTGGCAAGGTCCCTAATACAAAACAGAATGTATCGTTACAATATATAAACATAAAATGGCCAATTGGAGGCTGATGAAATAAAAAACGGAAAAATACTAACTTGACAGTATTCCGTTAGCGTTTCCAGAGTCTGATTGATAAGTGACACATTGTTTTCATTGATGTACAAGCCCAACAATCCTAGGCCACCCGTGGTCGAACCGCATATGCAATCTAAGAACATCAGGGTTTCGGACACTAGGTTATAGTTTACCTTGTTGTTTTGATCACGCAGCAAATTCTAATAAAAACAAAAAAAAAAAAAGAATTATGATATCAATTTTCTGAACAATCAAAAAAATATCTTTTCGCTATAGGTGTTTCTGATTGTAAATTATAGTTATAATACGTGGATAATTGATAGCTGCAGAGGTGATGGATGTTACACAAAACTATGAGATGTATATAGGACAGTACGGTATAAAAAAATGAAGTGCTATAAAATGACCGCCATTTAAAAACGCTAGTAGTCTGTGATAAATTTATCGTGTGGGTCAAAAAATAATCTTGATAAGATTAAATACAACAAAAGCGCATTGATGTACTTGTAGATCGCGGTTGTGGTTCTCGCATAGGAGCTGAAGAAACCGTAGTATTGGCTGCATGATTAGAATTTTAGGCGACAACAGTTGTTGTTGCTGTTGCTGTTGTTGTTGTAGATATTGTTGCTGTTGCTGTTGTTGTCTGTGGTAATAGTAATAGTACGAGTCATCAGCCCGTTGGAGTCTGTCAGCTGCTGTGCTAGCGCTGTTTTCAGACGTCGGTATGGACGATTGTTCTTCGTTGTCTTCGTCATTATCTGGCTCATCTGTAATGGGCATTGGGTATAATGAATTATTTACTTATTATTTACTGGGTAAATATTGGATGGTCACTACACCAAAACTACATTTATTTGGATCGAACATGTTTTATACAAAAGTATAGGTACGCGTCATCTATATACCTGTTGCAGAAGTCGACGAAGATGTCGTTGATAAGTTCCGGGCTCCAACCGCGTAAGCTTGACTAGTGGCCGCCGCAGCCTGTGCTAGTTCCTCACGTAGTTCGTCGGTCATTAACAAACGGCGCAGCTTCAATTTCATTTTACCGCCTATCCGGGACACATCACATACAAAACAATAGTTTAATTTTAATAACGTTCGAAACAAATCATCACCATAATTCCTATAATATTACTGTTTAAGTACCCTTTGTCCCAGTGCTCTGGTTGAAACGACCGTTTTGTCGTCGCTGACCACCGCGATGTTGTTGGCCATTGATAGTAAGCATACGCCGTCCAGTCGTGGTCATTTCGGCTTCTTGCTGCTGCTGCTGGGCTGCTTGAGCCGCGGCTGTTGTAGCTGCAGTATTAACAGATACAATAACCGTGGATTTGATCTCATTTTGGGCGTCACGCATTTTATCATAAAAAACCCGAAAAAACAGTTGGCAACAGTTCACCGACGGGTCGGTAGGACTCGCACCACCGCCACGACTACCACCAGCACCACCAGCAGAAGCCGCAGCAGCTGCAACTGCAGCTGTGCCTGGCGGCAGGGGTGACAATAGTTTGTTGTAAACGCTACGTTGAACCACGGGATTGCCGCCTTCAAGCAAAGCGACGCCTAACTGTACGGCTTCGACGAATATTAAGTAGGATGGGGACGCCGAGAGTGCAGCGGCCGCAGCGGAAATCGATGGCCCGAAACCACCAGTTCCTCCGCCGAAGGAATTATTGCCGAAAAAATTACTGCCAACGCCTCCGACACCGTTGGAATTAAAGAAACTGCTGACCGCATCGCTGCTACTAGCACCACCGCTAGATACTGACGCTGCAACTGCTGAAGCGGCAGCCGATTTGATTATCAGCTCAACGACCAGATCCGATGCTCCTTCCCGGTCCAGATGTGTTTGCACCTCATGTAAAGTAAGCCCAGCTCGCTGTAAGAATTTTGCTGCAAACAAGATAAAAAAATTATGATCAAGATGTGTCGATCACCGTTCTATACGTATAATATTTGTTAGTTTCTTTATTTGTATTCACCTCCGGGACCGTGGGTGACTCTATGCTGCTGCTGTTGTTCGGTGCGAAACGATATTGGTGGCGGAGGAGACCATGATATCGATAATGGTGGTGGAGGCAAAGTTTGATGTTGATGATGAATGTCAGGTTTTGTAAAAGAATCTCCGGTGGAGACAGATCTTTTAAGGCGGTTACTGGAAGCTGTGGAAACGTCATTACTGACATTTTCTTTACTTTTGTTACTTATTTTGTCATCGTCTTGATCAGTTTCTTCTATTTCACTATTGTTTGAGCTATCTGTGCTTAATCCACCAGCACCAGTAGTTCCACCGTTGAAATATCTCACTAATAGGCTTTGCCTAAGTATATCTCCCTGTAAAGATATTAGATTATTATAAATGCAATAAAATTTGTCATTAATTTATATCTAATAGTTTGATAAAGTATACTCAAGATTGTTCATATTTAAATTTAAACATATTTGAAATTTTAAGATTCTTCCACTATGTTGAAAACACAATTTTGTTATTCTATTAAAAAATTATATAAAAGTGATAAGTTCTTTAAAATTTTTAATGTTTATTATTAATATCATTTTGCAAATAATTTAAAGAATTCAGTTGGAATCATTAAAAAACGGTTTTTAAGATTTTAATATATTTTTCTATAATACAAAAATAACTTAGTTACAAAATATGAATCCGATTAAAAATTTTATAAAATTATGGAGTTTTGTAATTGATAAGGTTAACATATTTAAAATAAAAATATTTATATTACCTATGCCAATGAAAAGTATATTTTTAAAAACTAATTATTCGATTAAATAAATATCAAGTAACCTTTGTAGAATTTTGTATTTAAATCAAATCAGTATAATATAAATTTTTTAATAAACATAATGCTATTATTTATTACAATTTATCAAGTTATGAACATGATATACCTTTTCTCCATAATCTAAGTCCATGGACATCATTTCTTGCAGTGTTTTCAAAACTTTGATACATAATTTGTCTTCTTTCTCTTCCAATAGTTGTCCCGTGTGTTTGATGAGTCTATGGGAAATAATAAATGCAAATTAATTTAAATCTGTAATTTGTTCATTAAAAACATGATAATGTGATAAAAGAAATACGAAAAAGGGGATAAAGGATAAAAAGAATGTAGGGGACATATTGATTTACAGTACCTATTAATGAAACCTGTGATGCCACACGCTGAGGCAGCTACTGTCACTGATGCTGTATCACCTATGGCCGCAGCAGCTGCTACAGTTGGGAACAACAATTCAGGTCTGTATAGTATGTCAACAAGTAATGAAAGTTCGGCTTGAACTAATGGTCTGAGCTGATCCTCTAATACCAGAATGATATCCTGTAACCCTTCGACTATGCTCTTGTCTAATCGAATCAACTAAAACAGATATTTTTTATCATGTTATGTACTTAATATTAACTAATGGAAGTGGATATAAAATTTCGACGTAAAAATTGACACCTGCGACTGCGATCTTTGGATCATTTTTTTTGGTGCTGATTTGGCTGCTTGTAACCATTTGCTCGTTTGTCTTCGAAGCAACAACGCCGATGGCGAGTTGTTACCTAATGCTCCTCCACTAGTAGCACTTTGTGATTGTTTGTTAAATATACTGTTAATTTGAGTTTGTAATTGTGAAGGAACATCAATTGACATATTCTTGGCTGTTCAAAAATAAATTAATGGTAAATCATTTGTAAAAATATTAATATTTTTGATAAAATATTTTAAACTATCATATTATGCATAGAATTAATTAAAACTAATGTAATAACATAGATAAAAAAATTTAATGTTATTTATTTTAACAAAATTACCTATTTATATGTATTCATTAGATTTTCATGGTTTTCAAAATTATTATAACAAAAATATGAAAAATAGTAAATAAAATAACTGTAAACCATTTTTTAAAATAAGTAATAACAATGGAAATGGATGCATTTAATATTCTATAATTGATAAGATTTTTAATATGTATACAGTTTTAATATATATATTATTTATAAATATAAATATATATTTATAAATACACTATCTATTTATAAATTTACATAAGAAAAATGTAACAATTTTATAAATAACTAAATATATAATTAAGCGATCATTTGAATACACGCTCATAGACACCATTAATAAATGTATTATGAGTTTCGTATTTTAATTAATGACATAAATAAATTAAGAGTTTATGAATAGATAGTTATAATTTTCTTAATTTTTTCAAAATGTTTTTTCATTATTAATTCACAATAAGAATTAAGTAGTTACATATTCGATCAGTTTCAATTTACCATAATCTGATAATATACGTATTGTGTTTTCTATATTGAACCGTTGTTGAACAGTCAAATGACCTGCAGTTGTTAATTGCTGATGTACTCGGACAGCTGCTTGTAAGAGTTGTACAAATATTGGTTGCCTGGCCTAAAATTACATAATAGCTTTTATTGTGTAAATAAAATTTAGTAATCATCGTCACTATTAATGTTTATATATTGGTAGGTAGATATTTGAGTGTAAAGTAAGCTTTAATTATTTAGTTTTTTAAATTTTAATTCTTTCGAACTATATTTAATTAATATATTGGACATTTTGTACTATATAGAATATGCTGTGTTACAAATTAAAAGAAGATTGATACACTGAGTGATTTATTATGTTTATCTCAGATTAGGATACTCACTTGTACAACCGTAGTAGTGTTCGTGTTAGCAGTCAAGGTGGCAGCTGCTGTAACTGTAGAAGATGTATTGCCACTACCATCATCAACACTAGTTCGTAGTCTGTGGTGATGATGGTGATCAGTTGATGATGCAGAAGACGTAGCAGCTGCCGCAGCAGCTGCTGCGGCAGTTGTCGAAAACGGACTACCAAAAAATGAACCAATCACCGTGATTAGAGCATCACACACATACTTAATCAGTTGACGGTGTGATTTTGTCCTTGTTAAATTAGTAGTGATCACCGATGGCGAGTTATTGCCAGCAATCATACCCATAGAAGCTACTTGATCGGCCACTTTATTCATATCTGGTAAGAAACTTTTTTCAAATACTGTCCACATGTGATTAGACGCATAAATTTCTTTCATTTCCACCTCGGTATCAACGTAACAGTGGTTTAAAAAGTTGACGTATGCCTCTTTTACCTATTTGAAAATAATTTGTCAGTAAAAGTAAAAATCAGTATAATTATTATTTGCTTATTAATGAAGATTATGTCATTGACAACACTTATTAAATATACCTACCTCAGGTATACAGTCTGGATGTGTCACCATGGCAACAATATCATCTAACGGTAACAGACTGTGGCATTTAATTTCTGTGTATACGTTCTTACCCATGGTACAATAGGCTAAAAGTTTCACTAACTCAACGTGGTATCTGTTAAGTAACAACAATTAATTTGTTAATATTAAATATAGTTATAATTTATTATTCAATATTTTGACAGACGAACCGTAGAGCACCATGACTATTGTCATCATATTCTGAACCTGCAGATGCCATAGTATCTTTTTGTTGTAAGGGTTTGTCCTTAGTTATTCCTTCTACTGCTGTTAATTCTTGTATATCTTCATTAACTGATGTTTGTTTGTCCTCTACTACGGTGTGAGGAGTAACTGTTCTTAAGTCTCCTGTTAATAGCAGTATATCTTCTTGATACTGTCGATTACGCTCCATTTGCATCATTTGCACAAATTGTTGGAACGAAGCTTTATTATCATTGTAGAATACTAATACGTCTTCGCCGGCGTTTAATAGCTTAAACACAATAATTAAGTTTATTATACTACATAATTTATTAAATTATATTTTATATAATATCATCATTTAAAAATCAAAATTAAATGACCAAAGGTTCAAAATTGCTAATAATCTAATATTTAATTAGCTAGCAGATAAATTAATTTTAGAATATTAAATATTATTTGGTACTATATGTAGTTTTAGAGATTTATATCAATTATTGACTTTGTCATTTTAGTAAGCGTAGATTTTCGATCAGTAATATAATATTGAAATAGATAATAGAAATTTTTTTTTCGATATAAATACAATCAAAAGAGATAGTGATTAAATGATCCAATAAAATATTACTTTATTATTGACATACTTCTTGCATAACCATGTCTTGTGATTTCCTGATAAATTGTTGTTTTTGTATAACAGCGGCTGTAGCTGCCGCGGCTCCAGGACGTTGTTTTAAGTCACATTTGTAGTAGTAATTTTCAGCTTCTTGGACAGAAGAATCTACTCCAGTCCCGGATGTGGATCCAGACCCAGGTGAACAACAGCCTACTATAGTCTGGAAGAACTCCAGATACTCAACCCGTTTGCCTTGTGATTCAATACAATGTATGAAATGCTGAACGACTTTATCACCACCTCCACCGCCAATCTCATTGCACAGCACAGGGTTGTTTTTAAATATAGCACACACGGTACGCGCGTCCCGAATCTATATTAATAATGTGTAAATATTATCATCATTGTTTTATTTTAAAGATTATCATTAAACCTCTGGATTGAGAAATAAGTCAAGATGAGCATGTAATAAATGTTGGTTTTGCGGGTTGCCCAAACAAAATGATTGTAAAAACTCGTGCGCTAGTTCCATGAGGCCATCCATGCGTCGATCACCTTTCCGGTCATATGGCACTTGCAACAGATCCAAAACTACAGTATGCACACCCACATTACGTAAAAGTCGTTGCTCATGTTTTCTAGGTTTTTTTATTGTGGTTATGCCAGATGCTGCTGCCAAAGATAAATTGCACTTGGATGATGGCAATGTTGGTCCACTACCAGGAATAGGTACACGGGTAATGCATAATTCGTTCATTCGGATCAAAATCTGTAAATCAAAAAATAACAACGATAAAAATGAAGAAATAAGACAATTACTCGATGTTTAGAATTTGGTTGAGCGTTGTCATTATTACCTTTTGAATTTTTCTATACTCGTCATCTTCGTCTTCTTCAGTACTGGTATCAGTTGCAGAAGTATCACTTGGCATTTCTTTTTCGACCGTAGTTGTTGAGTGAATATTTGTAGATGGTATCGATTGCGACGATTTTGTTGTTGCCACTTGTGTAACATCTGCCGCCACCACAGGTACTTGGGCGTTTGTCATAAATGTTTGTTGCTGCTGTATATTTTCATTGTCACTAGCGTGTGGTTGGCTTGCAGAAATCGTGGTTATAGTAGTTGGTTTATTGGATTTGTACACCCATAATTCGGATTTTTCAACACTCTGTCGTAGTACGTCCAGGTCTGATTTAATTTGTTTGTACGATTCAACGTCAGCGTCGGACACCAATAATTGTACCTGTTTAAATCGAATATTAATATAATCTATTAATTATATATATATGACTTGTTATCGTCTGAAGTAACTATATATACATATATATTGTTCACATAACCAGGATATCGCGAACGTACCTGTTTGAATGCTTGTAATACTTCCTGCCTTTGGCTGAAATGTCGAAACAACAGGTGAAGTGCTCCCGAAACAAGGGCAGGGTAATCATGCATGGTCAGGTGCAGGAGCACGCGCAAAAACATACGGCCACCGTTGTCGTCTAGGTCCAGAGCAGCGCCACCACACTCTTCACTGTGTTAAATAAATTGCACAAACATACACATACGTGTCACACACATACATATACGCACACACATACACACACATACACATACGTGTCACACACATACATATACGCACACACATACACACACATACACATATACAAAAAATAAAAATGTTAATTATCCTGAGTTATTGTAAAGTGTTAGATTCCAAGAAGGATACAACTACTGAAAACCATCAAACCAAATGCGATGATGTGAATGAAGTGAATAAATAAGATAATACAAACCTTTCACCAAATATGCCTTCTGCTTGGGCACCAACTCGCTCTAAATCAATGGACTTGTGGTAATGGTGATCAATGAATGCTGATGATGATACAGATGATGCTGTAGATGATGTCGTTGCATTAGTGGATGTAGACGGTGATGCGGTATCAGTACTAGTTGCTGTAGTTTGTTGAGCCATAGGAGAAGTGGATACTGAAGCAGCAACCGCAGATTTCTCAATTTCATCAAATTCTCGTTTAAAAATTGACAACAAGCAACCAATGCGATAATCCAGACGAACGTCCAATATAAACTATAGGCACATAATATATTGTATATTTAATAAAAATATATAAACTAAAAGTGATACGACTAATACGAAAGATTATTAATAAAAGATACTAAGATTAACCTGTAGTATTTCAATAATTTTCAATTTAGTGTCCATAACCAAGGGATAAGCTTCACCGCTTACGCCACCTGGAAATGACTGGTGTAGTAGTGACGAGGATGATGAGCCCGTTGTTGCTGTGGTGACCATGCTCAATGCGGACTTTGTTTTGTTTAGCAAGGGTGGTGGATGTCTATGTCCACTACTTCCACCAAGTGTAAGTCCAGTAACTACAGCACCCACATCACCAATAGCTGACCTCATGGCACCTATTCCTTCGGCTATAGGACAAATTAAAGTTTATTTTTTTATTTAGTGTTTAAGTCAAGGTTAGTTGCCATGTAATAAAATATGAATTAAATTGAAAGATATTCCGATATATATATATTACTCACATTTTACATCAGCTCCTGATGTTGATTTTGCTGTTGCCCCTGTTCCTGATACACTAGTGACGATATCGTTACCAGTGGTGCGGCCAATAGCAACAAAATCATTTTCTGATACACAGTCTAATATGCTTAACAATGTTTTTGTAAGTCTAAGCAAGTCACCAAAACTGTAGAATCCGAAATATATCAAATCTCTTGCTAACTTGACAACCTATATAAATCCACAACAATAAAACATTTACATCAGACATTTTACTTTCATTATATGTAATTTTACTTATGTAATATTGATGAAGGAAAAACTGACACGACTAATTTACAATAAATAGTAATAGATAATGCGAGTAAAATTAATGATTAACCTCAAATGTTAACTTATTTTGTTGGGCATCTTGAAAATTCCACATTTTTGCAACCACATTAAACAAGTAGTCTTCAACAAACGCTATGGTTGAACTAAATCGGGTGCGTACTTGTTGAGCTGCAGCAGTATCGTTATTCAACCGTCTATTGTTGTCATAACTATGATTATAATTCAATGTCAGTTTATTTATAAACACATTATACACAGTAAAATTCATTTATAATACTTACTCATCGATGCTAATTTTTAATGGAATTTCAGACCACAGTCGGGCATATTTTACGGGAGTCACTGGCTCTTGGGGATCACGGTCCACGTGTAAATGTAACATGAGCCGGCAAAATGAAGCACGCAGATCGTAACGAACATTTTCATCAGCCATACATCTATTTAAAAAAATTATAAAAGTACCCATATTCATTATAATGTACAATATACTATAATTGCGTCAAGTACGAGAATTTAACAATTAGTTTGAGCAATACTAAACATTACTCACTTAAGTATTAAATCAATGTCTAAATGCGGTGACAAATTATTTAATGCTAGGTATTGCCGATTTAAACACATATTTGAGAACAGATCCAATTGATGCCGGTAATATTCGAGTAAGTGCCAATCATCATAACCACTGCAACTTTTTGCAGCAGCTATCGCTGCGGCCCCGCCTTTGTTGTGTTGATGATGATAATGAAGTTGCTGTAGCTGCCAGTGACGGGCATCTGCTGATAGTTCTACCAGTGATTTAGAGTTCTGGTTTCAACATAAATATTACAAACAATTAATTAATAACCATAAAATTATAATTTTGAAACATCTAGTTTACTAACCTGGCCATTATTCCAAGATAACATGACTACTTGGCTGCCACTAGAATCTGAATCAGAGTCGTCCGAGAAATTAGCGGTTGATAAATCATGGATACTTGATGGTGTAGCCATGCTTCCTTTACTGCAGTCACGATTCAACAATCGTTTCATCATTCTAAGGAACAAAAATTATAGTAACAAATAACACAAATATACTTGAAAATAGTGGCAAATAATAGTAGTGATATATATATATATATATATATATATAGATATATTAGGGTACTATTATTAAATTAATAATAATAATAATATTATTATTATTATAATATTATTATCTACATTAAATTTGACGTTATAAATTTTATGTTTATACAAAATTAATCAAAATATTATATTATATTTAATCTGTGAGATTTTTAAATAATCCTTCCTCCCATTAAATTCGAACCCATTTAAAAGTCACTTCAAATAAGTTACCTGGTGTTATATAAATTCGTTGTGATCGCAGCCGTTATTGGACTGCAGGACGGAACGAGCGTTCTTATTCGACTTCTGGGACTTCCACAGATGTTCGTGTTTTGCGGTAGCGGTGCTGATGATGACCGTTGAATATTGTCGTTTTCTAAAAACACCGAATCACCGTTGGCTATATTGGTCGCCTGCAGCGACAATGGTGACAGCGTAATGGGTGACGAGGTAGATGTCGTTGGCCAAGTCATTATGGATGACGGTGTAGTCGGTGACATCGGTGACATCGGTGACATCGGTGATAACTGTAACGTCGGCGATGACGTTTCAGTACCAGGTTTAATGGAGTCTCGCGGAAGAGAACCGTTCGTTTTGATTCTATTTTTAAAAAAATGGCGTTTTTAAGATTTAAAAGTGATCAGAAACATGTCAAATAATCAATAAATGCAAAACAATACTTATTAAGTTTGCGTGTACGAATCCATTTTTAAATTTGTATCGAAACATAGTTGCTTCGTGAAATTGTATTTCGAGTATAGGTTAATTGGTAAGTATTATTTACATTATTCGTAACATAAAACACTTTTTACAAATATTTATTAACATTTCCAAGTTTATTTTCGAACGTAGCCAATTCGTTTTTATTACGATTCATAATCGAAAAATTTAATTTTTTTACCTATTTTGTTGCAGTGCCACAGAGCCGGGCGATGTGTTTTCGGAACCGTCAGTCGACTTCGTAGCGGATTGCAGTTGCCCACTTTTATTCCGTTCCTCGTAATCCACGCATGCTTTTAATACCTCGTCTAACTGTTGTTGCAGACACTCCGCGTCGGGTTGTTTAACATTTTCTTTATTGTCATCCTGTTCGTTCGTCAAACCATTAGATTTGTAGTTATGGTGATGACGTTGACAGTGATACTAAACGTTAATGATTTTTATAAGTTTATGAAAATAATATAATAAAAACGCTAATATACTTAACGTTTTATTTGATTTAAATTTGTTCATTTTTTCATTTATAATTTTACTCGTGTTAACGTACAAGAAAACCAAAAATATAATTACCATGTTTAACTTTATTAATTGCTGATATTTGAACAATAAGTAACAAGTATTACATAATAATAATGTTAATCTTTAATAAAAGTTATATATATATATATATATTTAACAGCTATTTCTAGTTGATTAAAAAGTCCAATGCCAACTGACATAAATTATAATACATTAATCGACAATAAACTATAAGTCAAACAAATAAACCATTTAATGGACTATATAGATAAAGTAATCGATAACGAATCAGTCATAATTAGTATTAATTGTGGAATACTGGAATGTTTTTTTTTAAGTTTCTCGTAAAGTATATAAGAATCTTCGCAACCATGATGTTGTTATTCGTTGCCACGTTTACCGATAATAATATGGAACAGTAACATATATATATATTAAATCACATATATATTATATATATATCATATATATATATTTAATATATATTTAAAACACGCAATGTACGTTTGTTAATTTTATAGTTTGTAACAACTTAAATCACAAATAAAAACTGGAATTAGTCACGCTCGTATAGCGAACATTTCCTTACTTGTATTTTTCGTTGGCAAACGGGTAAGCGAGTAATGACGTGAATGTTGTCAGATTTTTTATCATTTGGTTTTCTATTTTTCTAACGTATAGAATGTGGTGAGAGAGTGAGAGAGAAGTCTTTACAAGTTAATAAATTTACGATTAATTGGTCAGTTAAAACGTCGACTTATTCGTTTTTTATCATGATAGCGCGTAGTGCTCGTCGTACCAGCCCATACGACGTGTACGCGTACAAAGACGAATACGCCGGTACAAATATAAACAATCGCGTAATTAGGTACCGCGTGCCGAAGACATACCGCCGATAGGTCAGTGCCATTTAAATACAATAGGTGCGCGTTTACTGTCAATATTTGTTTCCTTACTTTCGAATTGTTCGTCGCATTGTTCGCGCAACAGTCGAGGTCCTGAACCGGCGCTGGCCCAACGTACGCGACGTTTTGCACGTTGGCCAGCGGGACCGTCGGCGGAGACTTTGGCGCGTGATGGTGCAGGAGCGGGAAACCGACCACAGGGTTCCGGTTGTAATACGGGCTGGGCAACGACAACGGCGACGGTGGCGGAGGGGTGGCTGGTTCGGTCGGCGAATGGCAGCTCGTCGTTTTTGCACCGCCACAGTTCGACGGGGTGCCGAATAAAGCCGTCGCGTTCCCGGTGTCTACCGGCGAATCTTGGCGCGTGTAACGGTGCGAGTGATGATAGTGGCTGACACCGGTGGGTGACCACGACGCGCCGATCGGGGTCGAAAAGGACGGCGGCGGCGGCGGTGGCGACGACGGCGACGGCGACGTCTTCTCCGCCGTCTGGTCCAACAAAGTTTCGAAACCAGTACGGTTGTGCACGTGCCGCCGCGGTGGTTGCTGCTGTAGCTGTAGTTGCATCTGTTGCTTTTTCACGTTCATTGAGACGACGAATATCTGGAAAAACGTTTTCACGTAAATGCCCCCGTACCGACTCGGATGTGTCTAACGTCGTTCGACCAATCCGTATCACGTGTGGTAATGGGTAAAGTTCGTAGACTCGCGGTACGGTGTATTGGTTACGAAACGAAATAAATACAAACGATTTAGAAATAATTTTAATAATAATAAAAAACCGATTCGGAAACGACGTTAATTTTAAAAAATTCCACTTTAAACGAATCGCGAACGAACGAAAAAAAAAATACTTTTAATATATTTTTTAGTATGATTATTAAATAAATTATTACACGTGTCTATATTGTATATTAATCATATTAGCCAATGGCTATAATATTCCTATTAGTAGACGTCGTAAATATTGTATCAAAAAATTTTTTTCAAAACAAAAATGAACAAAAAACAAAAATTCCCGTTAATTTTATTTTTTATAATCGAATACACGAATTGGCGCGTACTACTAATTAATCCAAACGCTTAGGCACTTCGTGGTGTGACCGAGCATCTCCATTGTTGACCGATTTCGCCCGTAACGTAATGTAAATTCAATTTTTTTTTTAGTACCATAATATTATACGATGCCGACTACATATTTAAACGGAGCACTGCGAACACAGACACACGCGTACAAAGATAAAATTGAAATTACGCGTGTGTTAACGATAAACATACGAGCCGCACGCATCACGCGTATACACATGACGTATAAAACTCGAGTACCAATATTAATAATAATTTATAATAGTCGTCGTCGTCAGTTTTAATTACAACCACAGCACGGTGCCGCCGTCCCGCGCCCGTCTGCTCGTATTATATTAATATAGCTTATACGTACGGGGGATAAATTATTATTGAAGTGCACCGTACGTGCATAGATATTTTTATCGTGTCGGCGACCGTACGTTTGACGGCGATACGGCGGGGGACGCGTATTTTCTAATTATTTGAGCCGCGCGCGTCGTCGTCATTACCGTCAACGATATCGGGACTCTCCTAAACGCGATTATTGTCTTTAAATTGCGCGTTACGATTATACGTAAATAATAATGTCGCGTACCGCGAACGCGACAATATACGACCGGAACACGGGCACGACGTTTTACATTTTCGGCACGCGTACGCCCCGTTGGCGTACGATAAAATCGTCTTTAACGCGTTACTAATTACCGCCGCCGAACACAATTGGTAAATTAATTACTTCGACCCGACGCGGCTAGCTGACCGCCCCCGACCGAGTGCGTTTGTGATTAATAGACGTACCCGGTAGTCACATGTGTAATGTGTGTGTGTGTGTACGCTTATATTACGCGAGCGCACGTTGGTAATCTATTCTCGGACGACCGCTTAGTGTTCGGTGTCGCGAGAATCGGAAAAAAGCTCGAAACCTATAGAGGGGGGGAACTTGATCTATCTATCACACTCGAAAAACCTTTAAAACGTACGGAAACTATTCGATTGACGACTTAATACGAAAATTATCACTGCTAGTCGAAATCCGTCGTTGCTCTATTCTATCAATCATATTGCTACATATATTACGTAATTTCGCGCCTTTTTTCGATAGATAATTCGGTTTTATACGCCGCCTAACGTCTTTATATGGTGCTATTGATAGTATACTCAATACTGGCAACTGTTTGTTTTACGTTTGTTCGAAGATTTAACTATCAGACGAACGGTGAAAATTGAAAGTCGACTATTCGCATTTTTTCTATAAACCGTCGTTTCTGTTACGCCCCAGTTGCGTCACAAAAGAAACGGTTCATTATAACCGTAACGTATCGACAACGCAAGTGTCGGTAATATTATAGAGTTGTATTCAAATTTGTTTTTTTGCTACGTAGAAATTGTCGTTACGTTTTTTTTCTCAATTGCACAAGAAAAACCGTACTTTGTATTCCAATTTTTTAAAACGTAAGAAATTGACGATAAATTAGTGTTTATAACGAGATCTAATAAACGAATCGTCGATTTTTGATAGGCCGAATATCGGATCACATTCGGATAATCGAAAGTTTAGCAAAACGTTTATACAACACTTTTGCTTTGACGAAATTTTAATCGAAATTACGATTAGTTTTATATAGCGAGACGTATAATTAGTTATTTTCGAAGAAAAATAAATCGTGTGCATTTCGTACGTTTAATGTCAAAATCGAATTTGTTCGGAAATATCTTTCAAATTTCTTTTCAAAAATCAATACAATAATATAACTCATCGTAATATTCATCTTTATTATACTAATTGTCAAGAAATAAAAACATTTAAAATTTCGAAATTAACTAATACGCGTTTAATTTTTATACGCGAGAAAATACGTCATTATTAAAAATATACGTGTTAGATATTATTATAAAAATTAAACGAATATTATTAAGCTAAACATCGTTATTGGACAATATGATTAAACTATTTTGTTTCTTTTTTCAATGTTTTTTTAAAGTTTTAATTATTAAATATAATCGTTATTCCGTATCGTTATACATACGTAGTTGTTGAATTATATACATTTTTATTTTATTTATATATATAAATACTTGTTGTGGTTTAAATGTTTAATAATACACCGAGACATTTGTCGAGTTGTTGTTGACTATAAATAATAAAGAAACGTCGGGGAGAGATGGTCAAGTGGACAAGAGGTAGGTAATGTTTACTAAAAAAAAATTATCTAGGTTACATTACACGCGGTGACAACATGTTTTTGTTTACATTTTTAAGAACAAAAGTTCGAGCGTTTGACGGATTTTAATTATATACGATCTTGTTCTACGTCCTGAGACATTACTTTTGAAATAAATGAAAACTTCCTTTCCTATTCCGACTTAAAAACCGCCGCTTGATAATAGTATATACGAATTACCGTCATTTCGCGTAGCTGTATTAGATGTCGAAATTATAAACCAACATTGTGTCGTGGTTGATCACAGTGTACTAAAGAAGATCGTGCGCGTGTTGTCTAACCCCTCTAACCGTCAAATACGTTTTAATTATATTACGTAAAAATACGTAAAACATAAAGATTCTATTACGACGTTGCGAACGTAGGATTTCCACCGTACACATTTGAACGTAACTAATAACGGCGAACCGTACGCGTTCGTTAACATACACACACAAAGAAATATCCTAGTAGTCCGTAAGATTGTGTGTTGTTGATCGTTGATCAATAATAATCATCCGTTCTCGTACGCCATAGCTGGCCCGCCTCCGAATTTTTGCGTCGGTTTATTTTTTAGGGACGACGATTTAACATAACGCGGCCCGTCTAGACGGGCGAGTACCGGTGGCGTCGGCGGAGGCTACTTATTACCGGAAACCCAACCTCGTCCGCAGCCACGCATTTACGCGCGAAAACCGTACACTGACCGCGCGCCGTTGCCCCGCCGTAGTAGCGTTATAATGAAAACACTCGAACGCATACGTTCGTCGTTCAGTCCGTCCCACGTGGACGGCGAACAAATAGAAAACTCGTGGGCATCGTCACGAGGTCCGAGCGGCCGCGGGCGCGTATGGGTACGGCCGGCGAAAAAACCGAAGCCCCCGCGATCGCGGAGGATATCGCGAGCCGGCACGAAAATCGCGACACGGTCGGCGCGCGGGTACGTTAAAAAACGTAGAAACGACCGCGTTCGTTCCGTTCAACCGGACGAATTATTCGGGCGACGAAACTATACGCGTGTACGGGAAACACGGCGAGAAAAATGTATCCGATTCCTAATTTGACGACGGACAAATATTGGCGGTTTCGGCGATCGTCCCCGGTATCTTTCTCTTTAATATACATATATACATACATACATACATACATACACACACACACACACACATATATAGATGGATAGATGGATAAATATACGAATAAGGACGTACGGCGTGGGCGCGTTTTCGTTTTTCGATTAAAAACGATTAAAAGGGGAACGATATTACGTTTTACACGCGTTATGTCAAATATCGCCGAGCGCGCGTTACTACAATAAATACAACACGGCCGTCATCGCCGTCGCGCGTCCGTTGTTATTACGACCTAAATAAATCGCGTTAAAATAATACTCGACGTTATCGTAACGACCAATAAACCAATACACAATATAAGTAGTAATAACTATTTTATTTTGTACGTTTACACCGGGTCGGGCCTGTCGACACGTAGCATACGTACATATAGTATATTACACGGCGGCGTAGTTACGCTATTAGCATTATAATCGGTCTCCGTCGCGCCGATAATCATCGACTAACAATATAAAATTACGTTTGGTTGAAAAAAAAACCGTCTCGTAACGCAATAACACAACGAGGGGTGCAACCATTATAACCGTTTCAACCAGGACGGTTTTCCGTCGTTTCCGCGCGAAAGAAATATGTTCAAAAGCCGACCGTTACGCGCGTTCGAACTGGATAATACCGACAAAAGCCCGGGTACCCGAAATGGTGGCGTATCAGGGGGGTGGAAACGTTCGTACACGAAGGCGTTTTCCCGATAATAAATTTGTCGGACTAATACGTACTCGTTCCCGGGCGATGTTATTGCGACGACGGTGATCTGTCAATCGGATCCCGGCGGCGGAATTTTACATTTTTCGTCCCGGGAAAACGGAGCGGTTTTCCGATTGGAAAAATTCGAACCGGGGTTAACCGTTGACGGCGAATAGCGCGCGCACGCACAAACGAACAACCGTCAGGACGAACACGAGCAAAGCGCCGCGCGGACGGTTGCACACTGCGGCGGTCTTCTCGTCCGCCGCGGCTAGGCAACGACAATAAACACCGCGGCGGACAAATATGCGTGTGAAATGTGCGTTCCTCTTTGTCTATCTCTCTCTCTCTCTCTCTTTCTCTCTCTCTCTCTCTTTCATTCTCTGACGCGCGCGTACACGCAACACGTACGCGCACGGGCTCGTCGTAACGGCGGCAATAATATTTTCGTACCGGCGTAGCAGCTGCCGGTCCCACGCGCGGCAGACAACGGACCGCGACGGTGGCGCTCCTTCGCGGTCACAACAATAACAACAACAACAATAATAATAATAATAATAAACGGGTCGCGCGCGGAACAGCGGGCCTGTTCGTCGCGGCTGTTCGGCCGGTATTTAGTAGAGCGACGAACGGGAACAGCTGCCATCGCGTTTGACGACGACGGTGATGGTGGTGGCTGCGGCTGGTGGAAGGGAGAGGAATTCGTCGTCGTAACACGCACCGTGCGCGTGTGTTACGACGGACGCCGCCGCTACGACGTGCCGGTCGTCGTCTGCCGAACGAAATAATTCGAACACGCGAACGACGCGTGAGGGGGGGTGGGGCAGCGACGTACGACCGAAATTTACTACTCGCCCGTTTTTTTTTTTTTGAACGAAATAAAAACCGACGGCGCGCCCGTCACATTACGCGATCTTACCCGACGAACAATACGCGTTGTCGGTACCAAATTTTGCCGCGAAAACGTCTCTCCTCCCCGCACCAATATTCGTTTGCCCGAATTTGTATACCGGCACGCGCGAACCGTTCGTCTCTCTCGGCCACCTATCGCGCCGGTTAAAACCGTACGTGCGCGGTCCGGACGAGCCCGACGGACCGTTTTATAAATACAATTGTTCCGTCGTTTGACGACGGCCGTTGTCGTCGGACGATTATAAAATACGTTTCGCGAACGATATTGGTTTCCAATTCGTTTTTGATTCACGCGAACGGGCCTGACTTAGAGTTTCCACGCCGCCGGCATATTCCACTACGTCTCCGCCTACGTATCCGAATATTTCGAGACTAAATCGGACGATTCTAACGTTATTATTATGTGCGCAGATTGGCTGTCGGGTTCGCGAACCGACGCCCGAACGACGAACGTTTCCTACGAAATCGTATTCGTCGTACGAACGCTTTTAATTGATTAAACGTCGCGTTTTCGCCTCACGACGTTCGACCAATACGACCATTATCGCCGCCGGGTCGAAGTGGTTTTACATTTCGCGGTTCTTTTTTTTATACCCTTTAAAACAGTGTTCGAACGAAGAAAATTATCAAACGATAATAATAAATAAAACAAAGGAACGTATTTGCGCGAATACATTTACTCCGTCGTAACGAACACGTCCCGATACGTCGCTTATTTACGCGAATCATTAGTAGTAAATAAAACGTTTATAAAAAAAAACCAGCACGAACGCACGAATATTGTGCGAATGTATAGTATTACGGATCACGATTTGGTTCACTTAACAAATGAAACGTAATCCATTAGCTTAAAACTATTTCGTTTTCGATCCATAAAACATTCCTCGAATTAGACGCAAACAGGCGATAAATACTGCGGATTAGAGCTTAGGCCAATAATTCTCAAAATTGACCTTTACAGAACACGCGTGGTTTGAGCGAACCTAGGCTAGGTAATTAACGATTTTGTCGTTTGCGTCGTTTCTTAAAAACTAACGAAATAGTACTTTGGCCGATTATTCACTTTGCTTGTTTACATATATATAAATTGTGGTACATTTATTTCTTATATAACGTTTATAATTCCGTACACTCGTTCATTATTACACGATTACTAGACGTTGACCAACACGAATATTCGAAAACGGTATTTTATTATTTACAACTATTCGAAAAAACATCTACGTCGCTAATAAAAAACAAACGTGAAAATACCGCAACCGTATACGGAAGTTCGATTTAAATAGTACATATTTGTTACTTACGACGAAAATTTTACGAATAAAAGTCGAATTCGAAACAAATCCGGTTATTTACAAAATAAGTTTTTGTTAGTAACGCCGCTTATTATTATTTATTCGAGTAATAGTTCAAAGTGTTCAAGCTGTTGCCCATACGTGTATACGTAATACATTTTCGACAACGGCGTAAAGTATTCGAATTCGATAACGATTTGAAAAGGGTAAGGAGCAAATTAAAATAACGATAACATTGTTTAGAATCGAACGGTTCAGGGAGAATACTTAAGAATTAAGCTTGTATCAATCGGTGACTAATACAGATAGACAATTATCTCGGTTAATATTACAAGAAAATAGGTAATAATCGTACGTGATAAATTAGAAATAAATATTCGCGATATAACTTTTACTTGGCAATTTCGAAAAAAAAATACAGTGTACACTGTGTAGTCGGATATTTTTCGGTTATTTTTTTTTTATAAATGATATATATTCGTTTACCGCGAATCGTTATGTATACTTATTTTGCGTTATCGAATAATATACGATATTTGAGCCCGCAAACGAAACGATAACGACCTAATTACTTGCCCGTAAAGTGAGCGGTTTATAATACGACCGTTTTTAGAACGATCGAATTCTATGATGAAATCTCTTTGCTCGTGTTCGTTTCGTCAACGTAATGGGTAAGACGGTTAAAGTTCCCGCGTATTTATGGGCATACGCGGAATCCGTCCGAGAACAGCCGAGAACGTAATTAAATACGACACGACGTAGACGATCGCCGATAAATAACGCTGTAACGGCGACCGCGTCCGCGATGTATTACGCGTAAACGCGCGTATTTTTAAACGAATAGTCCATTATACGACGTCGTTATGTACGGACGTGCGTTTATATTTCCAATTAACGAAAATTTAACGATTTTGGTAACGCGTTGTGACGACGTTGAAAAGAATAAACGGTAAATTCCAGCGGCAAAATAAACGCGTTATAGGCGAAAAACGCGGGCTAATAAAAAAAACCCGTAGACCGTATTACCGAAAACGCGACGTAAGCAATTCGTATACAATAAAAACGATTCATTCGCGGACAAACAGAAAGTCGGTCGATATCGAAAATTATTCGCGCGGATACGGCCGTAATTTCAAATTGTAAAGAACAAATAATACTACGGAATGGGTTTGCGAGTTATGTAGGTGTTACGCGTAGGCACACGTAATTTTCTCGAAGCATTGACGTCGGCAGTTACGAACGAAAATAAAATCCCTTTTATTCCGAACGTCGTCGATTACGTTTATTTGACCGGAAACGCGCTTTCGACGTGATCGGATCTCTTACCCGTTCTAAATGTACACGCCTAACAACGACGCCGTACATTTTCCAACCAACGCGCGCGTGCATTATTACAAATGGAAACGGTCGTAGCGATCGTTCCACAGTTGCCGCTATCGTACACGACATACGACGTGACGATTTCGAAAAAAACGAAAATAAATCGTTACAAATTTGTTATCGGGCGAAGCCAATTGATTTGTAGCGCGTATCCGTCAATTAATTAAATAAAAACCGAATTGCCGTAATTACCTCAATTATTTTATCGGCGTTTTACAAGTATCGTCGTATCGGAAAAACCGAAAACCAGATTTTAAACAACTGTTTAATCGTTGTTTGTAAACGTGTTATATTACCTGCTCTAACGTTCAACAAGCGCGGGTTAATTGTGAACAACTCTAATATACAAACACGATTCCGCGAGTTAAACATGTCGTCGAGATGATTAACGACGCGAGCAATTATAATTTTCGTGTTTGTTTAGTTTATTTCACGTTATCTTAATCGTTGGCCATACATCGACGGAATAATCTCGAGCGTAATAAACCAGGTTTTGAACAAAAGATAAGTAGGTATTAGGTTCCTGGT
>JAIPRN010000764.1:8629-36015 GCA_025469175.1 Geopemphigus sp. TES_GeoC_2020
ATGTAAAGAATTCAATTTGTAATTCGTTTTATTTGGTTTAACGTATCAAATTTCATAAAAATTATATGTGTCGCTTGGCGATGTGATTATTTTAATTATTATTATTTCGCCAGGAATGAAGTACTGAATTTTTAATTGAAAACACGTTTTACTCAGGGTATACACGGTATTTCATGAATTATACATAACATTATATTTAGACACGAATTCAATTAATATCTTATATACCAAGCGGTATTTTCCGGTGTCTATTTCCAACGTTTATCGTTAGATATGATTTAATTGGCTTTGTATTTATCAGGTTTATTAGCCTAATTATTGTAATAACCCAATCCTTTGAAATAGGTAATACGTATTATTCTCAGACGCTATCAAATTATGAACACTAAAACGTGACTATTTCGGAAGTTTTCGGGACGTGACATCTAGTACTATATGTGTATGCTGCGTGTGTAATGGGAGTAGAATGATTTATGAACGTTGATATTTTTAATTCGACGAATTTTGGAAATATATTAAACTTTTGCTATATTTCGCATACAAATATTTGCTATATTTCGCATACAAATATAGTATACGTAATAGTAAGAACAAATAATAATTTTTGAGATAAATAATATATCGATAATACATTATACTTAGCATGAGTAGCAGCGTATTATAATACTTTTCGAGGTAACAGGTGGCAGTCGAAGAATTGTTTTTAGGTCGCGTAATAATTATATTATGCTCTGGAAGTCCCTAACTGATTGTTTATAAAATATGGTCTCGAGCCTATAATAATATTGATGACGGAAAACGTTTGAAGTTGATTCTTTTGAGTCGTAAAATTATTATGAAAGTGTTTTCAGGTTCGCTTTATCCGTAAGATTTAAGAGCGTTACGACGGATTTAACGTGGCGTATAAATGGGGAAATGGGCACAACTGTTGAAAATCGTTTATTAATAATATTACTGCGTTTTTCCGTGTCCGCCGCCGACCTATAGTGAATATTGTGAACGACCTTGTGGTTTTTTTTTTTAAAAAGAAATTTATCGTGTTTTAATGATCAAGCAAGAGTGCTGTGTTGACACTGCCGACGTTGTTTTTTACTCAAGGTATGCACATATAGGCACAATTATAGATCTACTGCTAAAATTATGGATAACTTATAATTTTACAGAAAAAGCTATATCCCATGTACAGGCAAATTAAATTTATCATTTTCTATTTTTTAATATAACGTATACAGTACCTATATTCTATAAATTCTTTTTATCGTAATATTAATAACTCGAAAATAATTTTAATGTCATATCGTTTTGAAAAAACGTATTTGTCTGAAATTCGTTGAACTTTAGATTGTGTGTAAGATCTTTTTTTATATTTGATATAGATACATTATTAAACCTCTATTAAAGCAAATGTACGTGTTATAATTTATTTTTATTTTTTTTGACTGCACCTAAGAAGCCGCGTTTACATATTGTTGAACTTATTAGAACTGCAACTGCTCTATATGAAAGGACTTAGGAGAAATTTGGATAATTTCTTCGTAAAAACAAACATTTGATAGAAATTTTCGGAACGTTAAGATTGAAATAGAGAAAGAATTGTTGGAAAGACGCTAAAGTTCTAGTCGAGCCTGTGTGGTGCTCGCGTAAAGGCCCAGGCCGTCATTATCGTCGTCGGGGGTTATGAAAATCGCTTCACGGGCGTCGATGTATGTCGTTTTCCTATTAGGCGACCGTGTTAAAATATTGTATACAAATACCACCACGTACACGTTCGTTATACGTCCGGCGAATTTTATTTTTACTTTAATTTTTTTTTCGCCATAAGTTGTGACGAATTGTCGACGGTGGTATGCGTATGCATATACGTGTACGCACGGAGGTTGACCATTATAATCGTAACCTTATGTCCACCGAAGAAATAAAAAGGAAAAAGTATGTGAAAAATGATTTTCCGCCCGTGCGAGGCCGTCCGAGGCCGCGACTCGATGTCGTGTGTCGAAACTATTGCCGTTACTGTGTATGTATGTATATGTATGTATGATGTGTGTGTGTGTGTGTGTGTGCGCGTGTGCGTGTGTGTGTGTGTGTGTACATGTATGTACGTATGTGCACGCGCGAGCAGTGGTAGTGGTTGATAGTGGCGGTGGCGGCGTGTTACCCGCTTTTCCGAGCCAATTTTCCCACCAGCGCGGGATATACGTTTCATATATAAACTACGGACAACCGCCGTAATGGTACCAATATCAGTCTTTCCTTCGTTTAACCAACAATAATAATATAATACGATTATCCTGGTATCGTACTTTTAAATTTTACTGTGCCAATAATAACATCGGAACTATGGGTTCCATAACTTCCCTGGTAAGTGCGATTTTTCGATTATTTTATTTAATAATTCGCGTCGTATATTATTGTGTACTTAAAACGCGTATATACACGTTAATGTAACACCATTCTACGTAAAAATACGTGGTAAATATCTGCGTCTGGACACGTGCGCCGTGTATACGCACATACACGACGGCTATACGAACTCGACGTTTACTACATTTTCATATTACTCTTTGTACAGTCGTGTTTGCTTGATCGCCGGTATTGTTTTTGTTTTGTTTCTTCTTTTTCTCTCGCGTTGTTCCATCTCCGACATGTGCGGCGTAGGCGTACGTTGAAGACTATTTTGTCCTCTTTTTACCGTTCGCCCGCGAATTATACCACCGTCACCGACTCCGGGGGTCGGCGCCTCATAAAACAGCGTGTACGGAAACGTTCGGTTGTTTTTTTTTTTATTTCAGTTCCAATAAATTTGTATTTGTCCCCCCGCGCCCGTAAAACTCGATTTCCGCGTATTCCCGTCGACGACCCGCTGCCGTTTGCTACTGCGGCAGCGCGACACGCTCTACGCGGATGTGTTTCCCGTGTAAACAACTCGAGTTTTTTCCCCTTATTTTTGTCTCATCTCCCACGTAAAAACCTCACGCGGGGTAACGTACACGGTACTCGAAAAAGGGACACGCGCGCTCGCTCTTCGTTCCGGATCGTAAAGTATCGCCGTCAGTCGACTACGCCGTGATCGTAAAAAGAAAGGAGAGGAAAAAACCGTACCGATATATATATATATATATATACACACACGTATAAACGTGACGGTAGAAAAAATTACAAAACGAAATCGTAAAATTTTATGAAACGTAAGTAGAGTTAGCTTTTTAATGCTCCGTTCGAAATAATTTGTTTTCGAGGTTTTTACGGCTTTTCGGCCGAGGGGATTTTTTTTATTGCTGTCGTCGTTCGTCCCCGATTTTTCGCGTTCGCGTCCGGTGTTAGTGTTATATGTACGTGTGTACCGCCGGTTTCGTATATGTAACACGCGGGCATAAACGTTAAAAAAAAGAAAACCACGCCGTTTTGAATGTTTTACAGATAACCATCGCGTGTTTAGTCGGTTTGACGTCTTACGGTGCGGCCAAATTGAGCGATAACGAAGTAGCGGAAGGGTAAGGGTCGCCGATTATTTGTGCGGCGTAGCGTTTATTATTACTATTATTAGCGAACCGCGCATTTTGCAAGCACGGTGCTGCAGCAGACGTGTTGTTTAAACGTTTTCCATCTACGCAGAGTTATAAAGCACACGCATTATCATACCGGTGACGTGGAGCACGCGCACAAGCACGACGGCGAAGCGCACCACGAGCACCATCACAAGGGAAGCGCCGAGCACGCCCACCATCACGGTGGCGAGTTCGGGCACGGCCATCACCACGGCGGAGAGTTCGGTCACGGGCACCATCATCACGGCAGCGCCGAACACAAGCACCACCATGGTGGCGAGTTCGGTCACGGGCACAAGCATCACGGCAGCGCCGAGCACAAGCACCACCATGGCGGAGAGTTCGGGCACGGGCACCATCACGGCGGCAAGTTTGGTCACGGCCATCACCACCACGGTAGCGCCGAACACAAACATCACCATCACGGAACAGCGGCTCACAAACACCACCACGGTGGCGAATTCGGGCACGGGCACGAACACCACGGTAGCGCCGAACACAAGCATCACCATCACGGTAGCGCCGACCATAAACACCACCACGGCGGCGAGTTCGGGCACGGGCACAAACATCACGGTGCCGCCGAGCATAAACATCACCACGGCGGCGAGTTCGGACACGGACACCACCACGGCGGCAAGTTCGGCCACGGGCACGAGCACCACGGTAGCGCCGCTCACAAGCATCACCACGGCGGTGAATTCGGACACGGGCACAAACATCACGGTGCCGCCGAGCACAAACATCACCACGGCGGCGAATTCGGGCACGGGCACCACCACGGTGGTAAGTTCGGACACGGGCATGAGCACCACGGTGCCGCCGAACACAAGCACCACCATGGTGGCGAATTCGGGCACGGGCACCACCACGGCGGCAAGTTCGGTCACGGGCACGAGCACCACGGTGCCGCCGAACACAAGCACCACCACGGTGGCGAATTCGGGCACGGACACCACCACGGCGGCAAGTTCGGTCACGGGCACAAGCACCACGGTAGCGCCGATCACAAGCACCACCACGGTGGTAAGTTTGGACACGGTCACGAACATCACGGAGGTGCCGAACACGCTCACAGCCACCACGGAAAGGCCGCTCACGGTCATCACCATGCCGGCCACTCGAAGCACCATCACAAGCACACCGTTTAAAAAACGTCTTTGACCCGAAAACAACGACGACGACGACAACGGTGACGACACCACGGTTACCGTACCGCTATACAATAACGATAATATTATAATATATACGGTGACCGCGATGCCGTCGTATAAGGCGACAGAAGACGACGACGACGAAAATGACGACGCCCATCTTTTTTTATTCCTCATCCCTCATCCGGTATTGATTTTTGTACAAATCGGTGATGGTTATCGGGTTTTTCGACCACTTGTTTCAAAAATGTTCCTTCTTGTTTTCCTAGTCATTTTTGACACGGTTTCTTCCCACGGTTCAATAATCGTTTCCACTAGCCGTCTCTTCATCTCTCCAGCGATGCTATTTCTGTCGCTGTACTACTATTACGTACTTACAGTTCGACCGTAAGTACGATAATTCCACACACACGCACGCACAATGTATTCGTACGAACAGTTGTGTTTTACTATCACTTATAACTTATATATTTGTTCTGTGATAATTTTCAAGTGCTCATTCGTGACGATTTTTTTTCGTCATTACTATACTTGTAATCGGGTTTTTTTTAAAAATGTGCGTATATATATATATATATAAATGTATTTGTATTATTTCAGTTATAGGGTAGTCTAATCAAAATTGGCGGTTTAACTCCCGGTTTCTTGTTGTGAACATTATATTTTACCGTATACGCGTATATTCCTATATACGTTACATTTTAAAATTATTTTATTGTTACTGATGTCAATTGTTTTGTCATTAAAATATTATTTGGACATAATAATATCAAACGTTGTTGTTCTTGTCGATTGTAAATTTGACTCGCACGCGTCCATTATAAACGTTCGTATCCATTATACATTACTTACGCGCTAACAATATATAATATATATTACAACACGTCCATTTCTCACCTTTTATATAAAAAAAAAAAACAAAGTAAATTACAAAAACGCGCGTTATTTATCTGTATCATATTGTTGCAAATATATACACGTGGCCTACATATAAACATACACACACACACACACATATATATATATATATAAAGCCATGTTACCCATGTTTCCGTATCACTCAAAATACGATTAATCAACATTTTCAAATTTAGATTATTCTCCACCCCCTTAAATATCCAAATAATAAATTTGACAGTTCCCGTTTAAACTGATGCGTATCAGTTCAAAACGTGTTCAATTAAAACGTTTTTTGGGCATTCCTTATCGCGTGTATTGTTATCGTTGGGGAACGATCGGCAATTGTAATAAATAACTGTTCGCCGTGTATACGCTACAAGAGTGATGAGAAAAACACGTGAACTGTACAAGTACATTTCGTATAAGTATTTAATCGCTACGACGACGACGACGCGTATTCCGTCTTCGAAATATAAAACGGAAAATGTCTAGACGTAAAATCAGAAAGACCGAAAATCGCGTCCATCGCGTTTTAATACGGTGTAAACTACGCGCTATGTCTCATTGTCGCCGCCGCCGCCGTCTCCGAGGTTATTGGACCATTTACCGCTTGTGTCGACTGCACAACAAATCGACGGCCGTAATTTCCGTATCGAACGGTTTTTTTTTTATATTTCCCGCCCAACCCTTCGCGCAGTGCCGGCGTATTACGTCGTACACACAATTATTATTGCCTTGTATCGATTACGAAATAACGAGGGCGTTCGATAATCCGGCGTACTAATTTTGGATTTTCGTTTACGTTTCAGGGCCCACCGCAGCCGGGACAGCCGTTCAAGTTCACCATCGGTGAATCATGCGACCGGATCAAGGAAGAATTCAATTTTCTACAAGCCCAGTACCACACGTAAGTACCCACGCAACGTCCTACCACTACTATTACTATTACTATTACTACAACTACTACAACTACTACAACTACCACTACAACTACTAATACAACTACTGTTGTTGCCGCTGTCATGAGATCGTTTAACGATGGTACGACGTCGTTTCGTTCTCGACGGTACGAAATCAAAAATCGTTCGATCCAACAAAACGAATACGGCCATATATATATATATACGAGATATTCGTCCGTCCGTTGGAACGCGCGTGCGTGTAACGACGTATCTCGGTGTGTGTGGGTGGGTGGATGGGGGATAACAACACCTACGATAACGACAGCAGTAACCGTAACGGCAGTTGATATCTTAGCGCGCGCTGCCGTCAATCTCGTAGGGTACAATTTCGCGACGCATTACCATTCGGAGATCACCGTGGTGTGTTGTATACACGTCGGCGGGGGGGAGCAACAAGCCCGCATACGTGGGTAAAAAATCGAGTCGCGCACGGCGTAGCGTGAATGTATGTGTAGTATATGTGTATATCACGTACGGTTTGGTTTTCAGCCTGAAAATGGAATGCGAAAAATTGGCCAGCGAGAAAATCGAAATACAAAGGCATTACGTAATGGTGAGTGAGCGTGAAGGTCCCGCGGACAATTAATTACGTAGCATGAACAACAACCGCTGTGTATACGCAACGCTTAAGAGCCATTGATATTGCCGTTGGCTTTAACGACAACGACAACAACCACCCCCTCCCCACGATTACGCCTGTGCACTCCCTTGACACGTTATGCCGCAACACGCAGTTTTTCGTGCATACCGTATTAAACGATTCGGTTTTTATTTTTTAGTTTGTTTTTTCCCGTTTTTTTTTTTATTTGTTATCGTATATTCATTTGTGTACTATGCGTGTGTGTGTGTACACGTCGTCATCCTGTGAAGCCTGAAATCGTGTGTATATATGTGTGTGTGTGTGTGTGTGTGTGTGTGTGTGTGTGTGTGTGTGTGTGTGTGTGTGTGTGTGTGTGTGTGTGTGTGTGTGTGTGTGTGTGTGTGTGTGTGTGTGTAGCGGTAATGGTACGAAATCGCTGTGTATTTTCTATTCGATTCGCATGGTCCTTAGGCGTTTGTGTCGTCGTACGTAATATCGTAGACATTGTTTTTCGTTAATCATTCCGGGGGGAGCATCATTCTGTACGCACGCTGCTACACCTGAACTAATTACGTATTCTCTGACGCACGTTCGAAACGCTGTTCGCCGACTGCTCTAGTCTTATGTCTCTTCCGTTTAACCATCGTCTTCCTCGAAATTGTTTAAACGGCGAAAAACCGGTTAACCGATCGATTTTCTCCGCCTCCTCTTCGCCGTCATTCCTTGTGACCGTGCACACGAGTTTTCCCGTCCGTCGTCGGGTAGACCACGGATTTTTGTTCCGTAACGATTTGTCGTCGGTTCCGACGTATTATTATTATTTATTGTTGTCCGTCTTCGCGCACTTTTTTTTTTATGTAGTAACGTTCCTGTCTCGTCTATTCCCCTATAAAAAAACCCCTTTCCGTGACCTCGTCCCTCGTTACCTTGTTCACTAAAATTCGCCCATCGTTTTTATCGTTCGTGTCGTGAAACGCAACTTGTGTTAACGCCGCACATATACACGGGTGTAATAGTTTTGTATCAAGCGAGTATCGTACAGAACTGTATCCCTTTAGTTGTTCCAAAACGATTCGTTCATTTCCGGCATTTCGTTCGGTTTGTTGTAAATAGATCAATTAGGGTTTAAAAAACGTTTAAGCGCGCACGCATGACATTTTCAATATACGGTACTCGGGCGCTTAACGTAGCGAGAGGTGTCCTACTAAATATCGGTGACCGTGTTAAAAATATACGAACGGTCGATTGTTTTCGTTGTTTTACCCGGCCATTTTAACTACTACCTCAATTTTGGTGTACTCGAGTTTTACACACTAGATAGTCGATATCAACCATTTTTCGGTCTAAACGAACGAACTATTTCGTCGTTGTATTATTTATATTGACGGATCGGAAAAGAACGTCGAATTTATTTTCCGTATGGTAACAGTTGATTCGTTGTATCGAATCTAATTGTCCCCCGATTGCCCGCGGCAGTACTCGAAAACGAATTAGAACCGGACGATCAAAAATCTTTTACACTTATACTGGTAGGAACGTACGGACGTCACAGTCGATTTTTTCGTTTTTAACGAAATTAATAATTTTGTCCGCTATACACCAGATAATCCGTTAAAAGCCGTTTCGTGCTCCCTCTTACTATCGAATTATAATCGGCGAAAATACTGGGGGGGGGGTTAAATACGTTTTATTTTACACTGCCGATGTTGCGATCACCGCCTCCCTTCCCTTTCCTGTGCGTCCCTTTTCCGAGCACCATCCGTATCATTTACCCTCCTAAATTGGCGCCTAGTCGTGGCTTGTGTTGTTTAATGTTTATAACATAACGTTGTTCGATGGTATACACATACAGCGAGTGTTGACGATATTTATTTCGATCGTGTACACTACAAGACTGCAGTTGTTGTGTACGATCACGATACCATCGCGGTTCGCCTGTTTTGCTGCTCACTTACTTACGTGTGTTACAAAATAATAATAATATATTAATATAAACATTACGAACGCCATATATACGTAATGCGACGTGCCCACGATACTCGTATACTAACTGCCAACCATTTTTCACGCAACGTTCATTAATTAAAACGTACCATTTATACGGTTACTCTAAAAATTAACAACATATAATAATAATAATTGTACCAATCACGCGCGGTACGTGTTTTTTCGGCTTGTGAACATTTGTCGAATGAATAAACCCTCCAGAGCGAGGTGGGTTATAGTGGGGTGAGAACGGGGAGATACTGTATCTGGAGGAAAAAACGTTATTTTTTGACGATAAATTCGACGCTGTTTACATGCCCGGATATCGTACGGTATTTTCATGCCCCGATTATATACATATATGTACATTGGTTCCGTCCGTATTGTTTAATTTTTGTTTTTTGTTTCTTCACATTATACTACTAACATATTGCTCGTTTATTTATTTTTTTGGTTCGTTTTTGTTTGTCCCTCGCCAATCGAAACAGTACCAAAATGGAAGTCGAAAAAATCGTCCAAGAAAAAACGGAAATGCAAAGGCATTACGTGATGGTGAGTATGGGTCTAATAGTGTTCACACGAGCAGATTTTGTTCGATATGCGTAGCTTTCAGCCGGCTTTTGCATGTAATTCCACTTGTATTGTCGTCGTTGCACGAATAACACGATCTATTATTATTACTTTTTTTATGGATATTAACAAATTAACCCGTGGTAATTTGTTCGCCTGTGTATATATTTATAAAAAAGTTAACAAATTGTTTCGAGTAGAGAGAAAAGGTGACGTGTTTATTCTTGCAATACCGTTAAGTTCGCCAATGTTTACGAATAAAAGCTGCTACTTCCGTACTCAGAATCGAAAAAAATAAATATATATATATGTCGTTAACGTTTAAGTTCTAAACGTTTAACCGCTGAAGGAGGATGAATGTTTGGAGCACAGATCGTATCGACTATACGTTTTTCGAACGAACGAGTTTTCTAAGGATTCGAGTGAAATTCAGATAACATCAAACAAAATATGCGTAGACGATTTTATTTCTCTAAAGAACAGTTTACCAGACATCGATTTCATCTAGAACGTCGTTCGAACGATCGATTCTCCTACCAAATTCAGAGTTTTAAATTTACAATTTTTCTTTTTTTTTTATTAAATATTACGTCCGTTATGTTTGTATTTCGAATATTTCGAAATATGATTACTTCCTATTGCAAACGCGTGTCAATACAATACGCGCGTTATTTATTTTTGCCGAAATAGAAAAGAAGTCTCGTCCCAAGATTTATTTTTCGATTTTACCGTCACATTGGCTTAACGGTATTTCTAGAATAAACTCGTGTATTATTATTAATTGATTATTATATCATGTTGCCGGATGTACCCGCGCGTTAATCGAAAATTGTTTTGTATCTTTACAGTACTACGAGATGTCCTACGGCCTCAACGTGGAAATGCATAAACAGGCGAGTTTTTAATTATAGTAATAATATCTATGTATATGTATTTTTTGTCATCTTTCCACCTCGTGCCGCGTAATAATGTCGAGAAATCTCAACCATTTTATCCCCATTGCGCCCTTGGCCCGTGTTTTTTTAATCCCGTTACTACTGTGCAAATTTCTGGAAAAGGGTCGTTAAAACCGTCATCCCATCGAATTAATATTTCGTTTTGTACAAAACGCCCGGAGGAGGAGTGGAGTTGTTGAGGAGGGAAACGACGGCGAAAACACACCGGGGATTGGGCTGGGGACGGTGGTAGAGCACTGTTGTGTATTGAAGGGGAAAGGAGGAGTTCTCTCTTCTTTTTTTTCACTCTACCCCTGCTGTCATCCGTTGTAAATTCATTTCGGCCAAGTAATCGTCCGGACTGTTTTCCGCCCTAATACTTTTTTCCCCCTCAACACAACGTAATCTTTCTAACCCCTCCGGTTTTTTAACGAGTCCCCGATTAACTCGGCCGTCCTCAAAATATTGTAGCGTGCTCCCTCGTATAATAATAACAATAAGTGCCCCGGAGGTGTGTGTGTGTGTGTGTGTGTGTGTGTGTGTGTGTGTGTGTATTTCCCGTCGTTGAAAATCCATTTCTCGGGCTCTGCCTCAGTTTTTGACATGGTGACGAGAAGAATGGAAGAGGGGTAGTGAAAAAAAGTACAAAGAAAACGAAAGAATAAAGGCGAAAAACAAAAACGGCGTGAGGGAAAGTGATTTTTCAACGTGAGAGTAACGGTGGCAAAGGCGGCGGCTCTAGTACCACATAATTAACCGTATTTCAAACGTTACATTTTATTACTACCACTAATACTGTGTTGCTATATATGGTGCTGCGTTGTAGGTAAGTAATACGTTGTAACTACCACGACGGCAATTATTTCACCAATAGTTTTAACACGTGATTTTACCGTGAATGTATCGGAGGTTCTACTGACGACATAACCATTTGAGTATAAGATTATATATTCGTAAACACACACACACACATACATACATATGTGTGTGTGTGTGTGTGTGTGTGTGTGTGTGTGTGTGTGTGTGTGTGTGTGTGTGTGTGTGTGTGTGTGTGTGTGTGTGTGTGTGTGTGTGTGTGTGTGTGTGTGTGTGTATGTGTGTGTGTGTATAATATATACTTTACGAGAGGCGGTTTGCAGTTTGAAGAGAAAGTCTAAAGTGTGTACAATGTATACAAAAGAAATGAAAAAGAACGACGGGTAATCGCGGGGAGGGTAGTATATATAAGATAGAAACGCGTCGAGAAAAAGCGGAAGAGGTGGACGAAAAAAAGAGAAGGGCGAAAAAATATAATATAACGTATAGCGCGAAAGGAGAAGCGGCTTATTTATATAACCGTGGCGGGATCCCTGCTCCTGTGTGTAGCTATTAAAACTCGGAGAGTTGGCACATATTACATGGGTCGTTTGCGAGTTCTGTGTACGCGCGGGGGTGGCCGTGTCCCGCACCACTCGTGTCGAGTGGCAAAGCCCGAAGGAAAACATTATACCCGCGAAACACTCGAGTCCCGACTGTTTTCCGGTCCCTCTTCCTCTCGTCGTCGTCGTCCCTCCCTCCCTCCTTGCGTCCTTCCACCGTCGCATCGTCGCCCGACCGTCGTCACCCCTCGACACCCGATCGCCTTCGACACCGTCGCCGACGCCGGTGGTGTATATACGACGATAAGGGCGATGGCGGCGACAAAAAGAGGGTCGTCGTTCCGCGCGCACAAACCCAGAGGGCGATAACACGGAATTGTTTCACCCCCAGAAATGACGCCGCTGTAGTGTACGGAGGAGCACACGCATTCGTGTGTGTGTGTGTGTGTGTGTGTGTGTGTGTGTATATATTATAATTCCGCTGGCATTGTAATACGCGATGTATAAACGGGCTCTGTTTGTCGTTGTCCCCTCGTGCGCTCACCGTTATACGTTTATTGAAAATAAAAAAAGCACCCTCGCCCGCGTGCGTCCCTTCCGATCGTCGCAATCAGGCTCTAATTAATTTCCCCAGTGTTAAGTCGTTAACGACGTGTTTCGCGGCACGCAGATGTCCACCAAATGAAATCTCATCGCACGTACGTTATTTTACGTCGACCCACGCGAACGTAACGGGAATTTTTTTCCAAAGGGTTGGTGACATTCGGTACCGGACCAACGTTTTGTCTGTTTGGTGTTCGTAATTTTTGGCGTTTATCGTCGGAGGAACCCAACGGGTAGAACAACGTACCAGCGTATCAACGAATATTCACGGGATCAGGGGTGGAGGGGGGGACACGCTATAATAGTTTTGTCCCCAGAAGTTTACGAAGGGCATTCGCGCGTTACAAAGTGTAGGACGAGAATCGTCGGGCGGATATCTTTCGGTTTACATAACTCGGGACTTTTCACGCGATCCTCGACAAACCCGAATACGTCGGAAAATCGCGTCTAAAAGGGAGTACTTCGAAAGGATGGGGATTGCTTTAAGTTTTAAGTTTGAACAAATACGCGTCGCCACGTCTAAAGCCGAAATTCCAGTTACCGTGTCGAGTCTGTCTTCCTTATTTTATTTGTACGTTCCGCGCGTTATATTTCCTTTTCGGAACGTCGTTAGTAACGTTCATGTTTTCTTTCGTTCTAGACGGAAATTGCGAAGCGTCTGAACGCCATCATTGCACAGATAATGCCTTTTCTTTCACAAGAGGTAAGCCAAAATTCGGTTATTTTTTCCGCTTCTCGTACCCATACGTCGTATTTCCTGATATACATATATCGTTTTATCGTTGCAGCATCAGCAGCAAGTCGCGACGGCAGTGGAAAGAGCAAAACAAGTGACCATGACCGAACTGAACGCCATCATAGGGGTAAGATAATAAACAGTACACGACGATAATAAAACGTACTCATGTCGGTAGTCTCGTGCGCGTGTTGGTTGGGTCGTAAAAACGAATAACGAACGAAAAAATCGTTTCGATTTATTTTGCTCTGTCGTACGCGTGTCTATAGTATACTCGTCCCCAGAAGCAATTAAGCGACGGGCGGCGCGATGGTTGCGTACGGTAGTGGTGGTTTACTAGGAAAATACCTACCGCGGTAACGGGCTTCCCGCCGCCCACGCTACGACACGAGGAGAGATACGTGCGTGCGCGCGCGTGTCGGCCCGAAATCGCGCCTTGGCCAGTCCGGTCACGTCCGCCGTCGGAAGTTCAGGACGTGGCGGCGACGCGCGTTGAATATTGCATGAGAACCTATTCCCGTAGAGGAGACCGTCGCGAATAAAACGTCGTCGTGTCTCGTGTTTGGGCCGGCGGTGTGGGGCGCGAATACGGATCGGCACGATGGTATGGTGCGCGTCGCGCGTGTGTAACGAGCTCTCGGGCTCAATATTGTCTCGGAGAACGTGAGGAGAGTCGGTCGTATTTATACCCTTGGCCGCCGCCGCAGTTATTCGCCATATAATTTCGAGGTTGTTACAGCAATACTAATAATGCGGCTACTACGGCCACTCCACTCAACCACCCCCCGCCCCGCTCGCCAACGAGTCGATAATAAATATTTTCGCGTTCGTGCCGTCCGTCGTCGTTATTGTTGTTCGCCGCGGCGTCTCCGATTCGGTTCGACCGCGTCGTTTCCATTCGCGGACGGCCGCGATTAATAATAATCTCTCTTTCGACGTCAAACCGAAGAGCGTAACGCTAAAAATGACGGCGCCCGTTTCGCCCGAGAATATATTCCCGGGGACGGTTTACGGCGTGTAGATGGTAATTATCGTGTTTACTCTACCGGGTATCTGGTATATACTACGGTATACTTGGACGGAGATAGATGGATAAAGAGAGAGAGAGAGAGGTATTTTCGATTAATGTGTTCTCGGCGCGTCGCGTCTGCCTCCGGCTGGGAGGGATAGTGTCGGTTGACGGCACAGAGTTATGAACGACGAGACGAGCCCCTCCTGCCAACGAAGAGAAGTTTCCGCTAATTGCGTTCTCCTCTTTCCCTAATGCTCTATCGCACCCTTACGCGCGCACGCGCCCTCTCTTTCTTAAACCTTCCCCTCCTTGGCCTACCCATTCACCGTCGAATACTACACTACAAATGTTCCGGACGTGCGGTTTTTCTCAACGCACTTCGTTAGTCGGCAGCCGGTAATTATTATCACCACCGCGCCCTTCCGTCCTCCGTGGATACCATATATATATATATATATACGACTTCCGGTTCCGTTTTCTTATATATATATATATATACACACACGTTTGTACTTTAGCGCGTAGTCTTTTCCTCGATCCCTCCAAAGAGGGTCGCGAAAGTTTTACCGCACACGCCATTATTGTAATGTACACTACTACACCGACACCGTCGACTACTTTGGTCGTATACAACAATAATTGTTGTTCGGTCGAAAGAAAATAATATTTCGCGATTATTAAAACAAAAAACCGCCGTACTTCGTAGTTTCATAGCGTATATATTTATATATCCGCGTCTCTCCTATGTATCGGTTCCTCTCGATTGGTAATAAATACAATAACCGTTATCGTGTCCACGAGTCTCGGCAATAAACGCGTGTTCGGTTTTAAAATGTTCTCGCGTTACATATTTTTATATATACGCACGAAGCACGGGTTTTCCCTTCGGCGACGACGATGAAATTTACTATGGAAATGGCTCGAAAGGATTTTTCAGAGGCACTCGGCCCCGTACTTTCTAGTATACGAGAAAAATAATTTCAAAATAATCGAACGATTAATAATAATAAAATCAATTTAATAATTTAACACGGGACATTCTCGTAAATCGCCCGATAAAGTGTTACGCTCTTTGTTTGTTAGGAATGATATAGTTTCGTCTCGAGTCCGCGACCGCGTGTATCGCCACACGTCGAATACGACGATATTATAATTTGTGTATAAATAAGTCTTCCCGGGCGACATCGATTAACAACCCGACGGTGATAATTTTATCGCCCGTACCCATTAAACGGTCGACGATCTATCGTTGTGTACGTGTTTATGTCAACTAATCGGGGGTTTTCCCGGCATTTTGTGTATATATATATATATATATATATATATACGACCGCTCGAATATCCCGTCATTTTCATTATAGATAGCTGCGTTTAGACGGCTTTTTTTGCGTCCATAACCGTATTATTATTATTGGCCGCGAAACTAGCGTTTATTTCGTTCGGGAATATAATAATCTCCGTCGGGAACGATACGTCGTCGTTTGACGAACGATCGCGGAAAAAATTCGTCGAGCCTACTGTCTTTCATCCCTTAACCGCCCGGCCGTTTTCCGCGTATGGTGTGTCGCCGCGCGTCCATAAAAAGAAAGTTCCCTCCTACGCACAGTCGTCTAGTAGTAGCCCATTGTTATTGGTTAGCCGCCGTCGGTGTCGTTTCTCGCGTCCGTCAAAAGACTTCCGTTGTGTTTATACCGATTCGCCCGGTGACGGGAATACCGAGATACGGGATAGTTGTGAAACGAAACGGTTTGAGGGTGAAAATGATTTCTTGTTTCCGCGTTCAAAAAAAAAAAAACTCCCTCCGGCGTTAATGCCATTTGAGCGGTTTTTTCCGAGTGTTTGAACAAAACGGTTTGTTTGAGAAATACGTGTATACGCGTGTGTTTATATATATACACACGTCGAAGCTGCTGTTATTATTACCGACCAAACAGCTTTAGGAGAGGACGAAACAGGCGCATTTTCGCTGCCGTTTGTCGAAGACTGGCACTTTTTTGGCGTCTATAATAAATATAATTTGTATATACAAAAATATACGGTATATGCGTGTGGTCGTACCAAGTACGTTGACGAATGATAATTCATTCGAGCAGCTTTTCCCAGTTACGGGAAATGATTTCCGGTTATGTATGTTCGGAGGAGACGGAAACAGTGGGACGACGAAACACCGCGCTGAAATTCGACCGAAAACCCACCCGACCTCCTCCTTTATTCGCGACGAAGGTCTTTGGACAGTGACCGTATGTAACGTGTATACATGCCAGTGTTTTTCGACCTAACTCGGTTCGGGGTCGCTGATGAAATTATAAATTATTTTCCGTCCGAAATTCGACCTACGGTATAAAATAGGTATTGCGTTTAAAAATAAACGAATTCCAGTAATATATCAACGTAATTGATATAATTTATGGATTAAATTTTAATTTATCGTTTAGATTTTGTATTATCGACGGTTATTTTCAATTAATTTGGATGATAACCAATATTATTTGAGTAATAAAATCGTATTTATCTTTATACTTTAAGTTTTAAAAAGGTTACCACGGATTTGTATTACCACCCAAATTTATTATGTGTAACTATATAGGACACGCGTACGATAAATGTATATTTATAAGTACGATAGAACGCTATTAGACACATGGCGAATGTATACATAAGTATTTGTGTTATATGTCGTTTTTTTTGTTTTTGTTTTTTTTTTAGCAACAGCGTCCAGATCTGCCCAGGTTATTGGTAAGAATGACATTCACATTTATACATAAAGCATATACGGCTGTGTTTTTGATAATCGAGTCTTTTTGCGAAAAATAAACTACAGTTATTTTTAAAGCGGTCGGACAATCTGAAATATTTTATTTTCCTTCTCGAAGAACCAAATTTCAGACTTATCGCGTATTGTAGAAACGAAGGGCACCATATAATATATATTATAAACCTTTTGGAAATTATTACAATACTCGTTATTTTGTAAACTATTATATAGTCGTATTATTATTATTATCCGCTTGTATTACTTTTATTCGAAAACAACCATGTTATTTTTCCATAATACTTCGATCGATAAAAACAAACTCCGGTTTGTTTTATTGCCCGATATTTCGTAGGAATATTGTAGGTATCCGCTCTTCGAATAATTATTATTATATATATAACATTTAGCTTCTGGTTAAAAGGACGCGTTATACTCGGAATTGTCGACATCTTGTTTATCTGAGGGACAATATAGCAAAATCATACTACGCAATTTTTAAGTGTATAACGTTCGAATTGAATTTAGTTTTCCAACATCAATTATCAATTTTTTTAAAGCGCTCCTAACGCGTTAACGTCGATTTTTTCCAATATTATAATTTTGAAACGAAATATTCGTATTTTCAAACGGATTCAACTCGCTTGAAAATAATAATTTTTGAAAATAATTTTTATATCCTTCAAAAACGTGCGGATAGAGATCTTGTACTTGAAATTGGTAAAATTGACATTGAAACTGTAAATGAAATCCCAAACGTGTTCCGCCCGAGAAACGCGTGGTACAATTTTGCTATAATATCCGCTAGATAAACGAGAATCGCGAACGCCATGTAAACCACCCGTTTTCTTAAGAATCGAATAAATTTTACAAATAGACGAGGAAGATCGCGAAGAATCTCTAGTTTGTTTCCCGCAAAATGACTAATTTTCCAACCTACACGAATATATTTATTTATTTAATACTCTATAGTTTATTTATATACATTCCCGTCGTGTAAAACCTATAAGCGTATAAATACGTTTTATAATATTCTCCCCGTAAACGAACGTTTTTATGACCCTCTAAAGAATGTTTATATATATATATATATAACGATATAACAATAATATTACGACTACCACGAGACGTGCTGTTTGTTAGAAAAACGTTTGTAATAACAAAAAAGTCCTCTCCCGTCCCGCCACGGGACACAGTGGCGTACATCCTGTACTTAATGGCGTTGCTGCTCTCGAGTATCTACCATGAAAATGTATCGCGCGTGACGAGTATTTGCGGTTTTTTCGACCGCGGTGATGGGCCGTGTGTCAGTCATGTACGGTACTGAAAACGTTTAAACCGACGAGAGAATAATAAATCTCGTATTTACTTTTATGTAATGGTTTTTGAAAGGACGCTGCAACGAAAATCGTTAATCGTATTTCACGGTCGTAGACGCGTCGTATAAATTATGTTTTTCGCCGTAACCGTAACGCGCGTAATAATATAACCTATTTGACACGTTATTTGTTAGAGATCAAACGGGTATTTTGTACACCGGTCTCAAAACAAACGGGGGCGTGTTCGACGTTTAATTATTATTGTTTTTATGTCAATAAACGACGTAGGTGCAGCGGGTAGAGACAATGTGAAAGTGATTTTCGCTACGCTTTACGGCACATCTACGAAAAAAAAATAACGTTAACAACAATCGGATATATATATACGTATAGCGTATACAAGAACAAAAATATAATTCTTAAACCTCTTTTATATACGTTCGTGAAGTCCGTGAGCTTTTCAGCAATTAACGCTTCGGCTAATTTCGGAGTAGTAACTCTCTATCGTACAACAACAACGAACACGAGAATATTAATCGCGCGAGAAGTCGATCAGTTCCAAACGAAATTTAATTCCCGTAAACGCGACGTCGTTTTCCAAACAACAGACATAACGGTACAACGTTTAAAGGCCGTGGAACTATTTCGTATATAAAACTAGTACGGAGAGGCGAAATTTAAAAATAATAAACGGACGACGACGTCGTCGTCGCAATCTCCTCGCCCCCTCCCTCCACCGGTACCGTCGTTTTGTCGTGTCTTCGTAACGTCCGGCCGGGTCACTCGAAGCGTCTACTGGACCGTTCTTATTAGAAGGATGTACGCCACTTGGGGGTTCGCGACGCGTTTTTTTTTTTTTTTTTTATTCCGCGTACGAACAAACGACGCGTCCGTTTTTCTGTTACAGCAACAAATGCACGCGCAACAGCTACCGCACGCCGGCCACGCGCCGCCCATACCGATGATGCCTCATCCCGGACTGCCGGGACCGCCCGTGACCGCAGCCGCCAGCCTATTGGGCTTGGCCGGCGCCGCCGGTTCGTCGGCGCACCCTCTGTCCATGCTGGGCGCCAAACCGACCGATTTGCATAGGAGTGCCGACTCGGACAAGCCTTCGTCGGCCATCGGTACGTAGTACCTCATTTACCACCGCGCGCCACGTCGCCGATATTGTGTATAACGGGCGCGAATTATCTCGATTCGCCGCCATCTTTACAAACGGTCGTCGTGATTTGTTCGAAATCATTTACACGCCCATATTCAAGCGGGCGCCTATTAAAAAAAAAAAAATAAAAACGAAACGAAGCCTTAATTACGCCGGCGGCGTTATTCGTTTAGCCCGTCTTATTAAACGCGCGAAATCGTGTAAACATAGTTTCGTATTATTTTATCGATACGAAAATGAACGTTTCGACATTTTCGGGACCGCGTTATTTATACACTTTGTGGATGGACGAAAATGAACGCACACGTCGAGCGTAATTTTAATTAGGAAATCGATTTTTTTTTTTTTTAAAGTATTCCGGAACAATCGCGTATGTTTAGCGATTTCGCGTTACCGTTTATTCGCCTTCGTAAACGAATATCGTCGTGTTGAACTTTCGTTTTTATACTTGAGTAAAGTGAGGACCAAAGTGTGGTGTGTTAGTCAATGGGTGGATGGGTATGTCTTGTCTCAAATTTCAATAATAACGTTCCATTTTCGTAGCTAATTTAACGTGGATGAAATGGCGCCTATTTACCTTGTTTATCATCGTCTCTATTCGACTATGTTTGTTCCGATTCCCCCAAAAACGAACGAAATTCCACAGAGTTTTGTATGTTCTGTAGTATTCGGTGAACGCTTCAATAATTGGTTTTCACGTACGTACATATACGTCTCGTAAAGTAACACAATTTGAAAACAAAAGTAAAAATAATAGGGAAATAAATTCGTTCACTAACGTTTCTGTAAATCGTACGTGTAATTTTAAATGTACGCGCCGTCCTTTTCAATCTCTCTTTCTCCTTCTCCGCTCCGTAATTCCTGTAAAATATAAAATTCGTAGAAACTCCCGCGCGTACTTGTTGTATACGTGATACGGTAATATATTACGCGTACTTGCGTAAGTCATACGTATACTCAAAAACGGCAGAAATAAATATCTATTTTAACGGCGAAACACGTACGGAGTGAACGAAAAAATTGACCGTACGCTCGAAGTGGTGTAATATGCTAATGTTGTATCCCGCTAGTGTTCGGGACTGGTATATTCGTATCGTTGTCGGTGTCAAAAGGATCCGATACGGGCGTGTGTTTCGAATGGTGGGGGGAGGAATGTATTGATGCAACTCTGAACTTTATATAGACAAAGTTGATGTGTGGTGTGTGTGTGTACGATGTTCTCTGAAGTCGCCTAGATATTATGAAAAGGGTTTTAATAATTTCCGCGCAATCTCTTTACGACACAGTCAACCCATTTTCACCATCGTCGACTACGTATATATATATATATATATATATCTGTACTCGACGGTAGCTAATGGCCGTGTATGTGTGCGTGCGTGTACGTATATATTGTATTGGACGAACCATTGTTATACGTGTGTGTATATATATATACATATATCCCTCTCTGTCCTTTTTTTCCGAGCCACTTACCCATAATCGACGATGGCGGGCCGTGTCCCGGTCGGGCAATATAAACGCCACGCACACGCATATATAATATACTTATGCGTACCGGGGCCACGTGTGTGTGTGCCCGCGCGCAATAAATTGGTTGTCGTTTCACGCGTGCGTGGGGTCGTGATGTATAATATACGACGGCCTTACAAAGATAATAATAATGAAAAAAAAAACGGACAAAACACAAATTTCCTGTATCGAACGCGTTAAGAGCCCGATTTTTTTTTGTTTTTTCACGTCGCCGTTTTCAGGTCAAGGGTGCTGTCGCTGTCGCATTTTCTTTCACACATGTTTCGCCCGAATTCGACGTTATTATAATACAAATTCCCGATTTGACACGATTTAATATGTATACAGTTACGCATTGTTATCGATCGGCCGGAACATTGTTGTAATTTTCTCTCGCCTTCTCCCTTTCTACGTCGCAAACACATCGTTATTATCCTATTATTGTTTCGATATATCGTTTTTTATTTACGCACTTGCCGCCGCCACCGTTTCCGTGTACTACTATATATATATACTAAATCCCAATTCCATTCGCCCCCTCGTATCGAAAATCGCTTTGGTTATGTCACGTACAAAGTGTATTGCGTTGTTAATTTGTTTTTGTTTTTTTTTCCAGGACTGAGTTCAGCCGAAGAAAGACACGTGAGTACCAGTGTATAATGTTATCGAACGATTTTCGAATATATATATATATCATATACGGGTATTAAGTGTGGCGCAACGTATAGTGTATACGTAATATGCGAGCGATGTTGTTGTACGAGAACGTATGAGGTTTATTCGCGTGTAATCCTCCTTCGCTGATTTCGCTGTTGTCGCCACGTCGTTGCCGCAGCATTCACGCAGCCACTTTCCAGGGATAAATCTTTGAACCGCCAACCATAACAAATTTCCCATCCGAGCAAGCAGAATCGGCGCGAGGGGGTTGAAATTAAATTAATGCACCCAGGATAGCACTTAATGAAGGGACGCCTTGTTATACTCCGGTTGCCGTCGCCGCCGCCTCGCCGTGATGGGGTTGCAACCCGCTCCGCTGTCGTGTCCTACCTCATCCCGCCGTCCGACCCTTCAGCCGTCAAACAAACAGTGTGTAAGGGTCGTCTCCCCCATACCGCGCGCGCGCCACCGAATAAGGGTCGGCCGACGGCGGCGTGTGTAATATCGGAACGAACCTCATCCATATGTATATGTCATCTGGTCGCGCTCCCCACGAATTTAAATGCGTGTCAAATTCGATAGGGATCGAGCCCCAGTTTTACCCTCTATTTCCTCTTACAAAAGAACCCGATGCCACGCCGCTGCTATATACCACCCTTCCCCGTTCCACAGACAAGCGCGCGCGCGCGCTATTATTATACACACCGCTCCGTCGTTTTATTATTATTATTACGATTATTATTACTACTATGATTCCGACGGTCACACCCCCCCGTGGCCATTTTCGACGTGACCGTACGTGATTTTCAACAGCGTGTTATTAATTCCTCGACGTGTATACGCACACACACACGTTTGAAATATAATAAGCGTATATACGCCTTTTATTATTATTATTTTCCTTTTTTTTTTTATTTATTTTTTTCTCGCGCCCCCGTCCACGCTAGTTTGTTGTAATTCATCGCGGATATTATATCGTAATCCAAAACGAGTCCGCCGCCAGAGGGCTGTTGTCAATAGTTTCCGATTACACCACACGAACGTTCGCGTATCTCGCGGCCTCACAATTACGTACGCACGCACACACACGTACGTACGTACGTGTATACCATACATACGCGCACGCAACCCACACACAATACCGCGATATAAAATCGCCGTTAAATCGGCTGCGTGTATTATAGTGATTTATATATTTTGTATTCGTGTACGGGATACTATTAAGTAGGAGAAAAACGGTAACGGAGAATCGCGTGTACTACAAATATCGCCATCGCTTCGCCTTTATATATAAAGGCGATACTTGGGGATGAAAAAAAATACGCGAAAGAGAAAATCCGTGGAAATCCACCGTAATCGGGGATTAGTTTTTTTCCGCTCGAAATATTTCTTCTTGCCAACAATCCGTTTCGTCTTGGACGGCCCTTTTTCGACGACGACCCCCCGTGGGGATGGGAAACGTAGAAAAATCGAGGTTATTTCTTTTTCTTCCTTTCTTCTATTCCCTTCCTCTCCTTCATCCGTGTGCCATATATATATGTGTGTGTGTGTGTACGAACCCTCGATTGGTGTAACAAGAGGGTAAACTCGTTTAAAGGCGTAACGATAAAGTAGGGAGGAAGAGCTGTGCTGCAGTCGATGCGGTAACGTTATTTTCCGGTCCGTTTCATCAACCAGTCGTCCCTTTCTAGGGAATAACCCCGCTGGCTTTATGTGTCTATGTATATATTGCGTGTATATATATATATAAACCTCGTATAATATATATATATATATATATATATATAGAAGTCTTGGGGTGAAAAAAATCAAATAATGGTATAAAACGAGACTTCGGAGGAACGGATTACGAGGTCGACATAGTAATAAAAAAATATAAAAAAAATCCTTCGCGACTTTTTTTGTTTCGCTACTGATATTTTTATATACGCGTACTCGGGACGAACGGGAAGAATTCCGGTGGTGAATTGTTGTAATCATTCGGAATTGAAATGTGGCGGTGATCGATTGAACGTGAACGACTACGACGGCCGTAATAATATGGTAATTACGGTAATGTACGGTGTTTCGATCAAGCCGACCGGAAAAGTATGCTTACCCTGGTCGGGCGGTCGTTTTCGTGTTATGTTAAAATAATATAAACAATTTTGAGACGGTTGACGCGCGCGATTGGCGACTAGGGTGCCGTTTTGTTGTTGCTCGGGCTGCGTGATCGAAACAGTTTTTACGGCGACACCCGATGAATTCGTGACGACGGAAACAAGTCGTCCCTTCTATTATTGTTATTCCGTCCCGGCGGGTCGATAATTGGATTTTTCGATTTTTGTTTTTAACCCCTTGCCACACGTACGTTCGACAATAGATAAAATAACATTAACTTCGAACGAGAAATTAATTACTACCGTATACCGTCAATATAAATACGTCGTTCGTTTTGTACGTTATTCACGGTACGTTCGGAACGACGGTAATCGTAGTTTTCTGCTAATAATTGCCTGTCGTTAAATTTACCAAGTCAATCGTACGATTAACGTTTAAATATTAAATATTACGTTATATTGACGTTTATATATCCACATACGTGGTTCATATTGAATTCCTTATTACGTTTTGATATAATGAATGACGATAACGTATTCATAATTAACCCACTGATTTTCGTCCGTGTTATATATATATACACTACGAAACCCATTGCGTTTAATTATCTAATTATAATTCTACGAATATTTATGTTTAATAGATTTCGGTTTAATCTTTATATAATTTTGTTGTTTAAGAAAATTATTCAGATAATAACTTCTAGTAATACTGAAAACACCAGATTACAATAAATAGTTCATTGGCACGCAATTATATATGTATTATATATACATAAACGGTTTAATTTATCGAGCCGTATATTGACCGACATCGTCCGTGTTCGTATATCTGAAAAATTCTCGTAACAAATGTGTATTTCGTTAAATTTTCGTTCTCGTTTTGAATTTTCGGAATAGTTTTCGAACGCCGCCTTATTACAGAACGCTAAAGACGAACACTCGTTATCAAATAAAACGTAGTGTTTTGACCTAAAGAAACTTTAGGGGAAATAAAAACCAAACGCGTATCGGAGTATCGGTGCCGTTTCCGTGACGCACCATTACCATCGCCGTACAAGCGATGACGTTTGTTCACCGATGTACGCTCGAAATGTATTCGCCGGTTACGCCGTCTAATGTACGACGAAAGAAATACCCGCCGACGAACGAAATAATAAAAACATTTCAACGGAGCGCGGTTGCGGTTTCGGTCTCTTCGTCGGTATAATCGTTTGCGTACCGGACTCAGCAGCATTGTGAAATTCCACAGGTCATACCTGATCCTCCGGTGTTCCAATATAACACGCGCGTCGATAAAATTCTAAAACGCGAGTTTTCCGAAATTTGTACCATTTCGACCGCTCTGTGTACTCTCGGGCCCATATCGGGTTTCGAACAACAAGATATTTTCATCGAAATATATAAATTCCACTTGGCGTATATCTTCCGAGTCATAGCGCTCGTATAATTTTTATTAAAAAATACGGAAGCGCCGTTGTTAGCGTTCGTAGCCACTTTTTGCTCGTATAAATATACGTTTATATTTTCGAGTACCCGTGTTGATGTTGTGTCGTTCGTTTAAACGATTCTTTTCAAATTGGACGCTTTTCGGGTTTTTTCCCCCGCATCTAGTGTAGTATACGTTTTAATTCGTTAAGTGGCTATTTTTAGGCATATTGATCGATTAACTTTTTTCAACTCGATCCGATTTTTACGGGAAACTATTTTAAGACGGTTTATTATATACACGAACGTAATAATAATAATAAATCGTAACCGTAATAAAAGTGAGCGATACGCGATTGTCGCGCGTAATGTATATTCTATCGCGGTACCCTGTACATAAAATTTTTCAAATTCTTTAGCGCGCGCGCGCGCGCATTTCGGCGTGTACTTTACCGCGTGTATCTATTTACACGTACGATGTATTTAGTGCGTCGTACAGTGTCCCGCGCGCCGCGAAAAGTGTACGACGGTATTCGCGAGCGCCCGTGAAAAGGGAACGGAGCTGGCGAATGGAATTTTATCGCGGCCGATATTGTTTCGTGTAATAATTAATAACAGATCGGGCGAGGCCGCGGGCTTGGGACAAGGGTCCCGCCGTGTAATTATTGTAATCGGAACCATTAACATGAGAGGGCGGCCGAAAGGGTTAATTTCGGAGATGCGACGACTAATCTCCGCGGCATTGCCGGTTAGATTAGGGGGGGGAGGTGGGAGAGCATGAGAGGATTCCGCACTCCAACGCTACCCTTTGTCGTACCTCCTCTCCTTTCCACATCCCGCCGCCACCCATCCCCGGCCAATTCGTCATCCTCCTCACGCCCGTCGTGCGTTCATTCCGTCCGGCTCCCTCTTGCGGTGGCGGTCGCCAAATCGATAAACCGCGCCGGCGGACCGCGTGTCTGTGTGTGTGTGTGTGTGTGTGTGTGTACGCGGCGTCGTCGTAATCTGTGCGTGGCAGTGGTAATATACCGACGAATGGCTTTCCGAAGACAACACCGCGCGTGTATGTGTGCCCGCGAGTGTGAACGGGAAAAACGATTAATTTTTTTGCCGTAATATTTTTCAAACATAAAATAAGGGGAGGAAGGGTATCGTGTGCGCCCAAAGCCATCGTCGGATCTTGGGCCCGACGAGCCAGCCAACCGCCGTACGACCGGCGCGTAACTACGGTCGTCCCTGCGTGGAATAACTGGTCGACAACTACAGTATTGAATGACGACGCGTATCGCTTAATAATAACCGAATATCTTTCGAACGACATCCGTGCCACTGTATAGAGTACAAACCCCCCCCGTCGATATCAAAATAGCGAGGGCTCCGAGAAGAAAACGAACGGAGTACGGACATCGCTTACCCATCAACGTCCGCGGTTAAGATGGGAATAACTTTTAAACGAAAATCTCAGGCGCAGGAAAAACAGAAAAACACACGTGTGTGTACGTTACCCTCGATCGAAACCAATGTCTCGTGTATGTGTATATATACACACACACACACGTTTGCCGCGAATTGAACGCCCAGATTTTAGTTCGTCACACGGAGGTCGTGGTCACTCGTGTAGTCCGTATTTCGCGCAGACATTTGTTGGACGTCGCGCGGTAGGCGGCGGCGCATCGCCAATATGATCGTAAATAACGCGCGTTGAAAAGAGGAAGCGTTGGGACGCGCGTCGTTTTTAAAATTGGTCGAATTCTCTCCGCTAATTCGACGCTCCGGTCGGACATAAATTGGGACGATCTACTAACGTTGGCGAAGTGGAAACCTCGTCGCCGGCGAATATGCGACGGCGACACGTTAACGATTCAGAGTAAAGTATCGTCTGTGCGAAGATATCAGCCCCGCGGGATGAGAAAAATGCGATTGACGTTGTTGTTGTAGGCCGTGGCGTCGACGCGATCGCTCGTGTGCATTTTGTGTCGCGAGGCACACGCGCCGCTGTCAACACGGAAAACAGATACACCCGAAAATATGAAATTTTATGGAAATCGGCGGTTAGGCGGTATAAAAACGCGTACGGAATTAACGTATTCGTTTTTATATATATATATATATA
>JAIPRN010000764.1:36115-66787 GCA_025469175.1 Geopemphigus sp. TES_GeoC_2020
TTTGAACCGGCAATACCCTCACTGGCCCGGTAAGCTTGAAGGCAATACTTCGGACCGACTTACTTACGGAACCCTTGCAGGAGCTTGAACATTTTGAGGAACCCCTATTTATAGGAACCTTGATATTTTATCATAGGATAAGGAAACTAAAAATAATTTTTATATTTTCCCAAATTTCTCACGGAACCCTTGGCGCCGGCTCACGGAACCCTTATGTTCCGCGGAACACCAGTTGGGTGGGAAACGCTGGTGTAGAATATTGCGCGCGGCGGATACGTACGTACGTACCACCACGGGCGGTCGTGCGCGAAAATCGAACTATCGCCGACGAATCTCTTCGTATTGGCCCGGATAGAATCTCAAACCGCCGCGGCCGAAGACGACGGTGGTCGTTCGAGATAAACTATCGCGCGCGAATTAATCGTTACGGAAACGCTCGCGTGCGTGTATTGTTTGGCGTTTGTGTGTGTGTACGTGTACACGGTCGTTTATATATATATATACGAAACGCAATATTCGTGTTGACATTTCGCGAACACGTAGGGGCGCGTGCGAGCGGACGTAACTACGCGTATAATTATGCCGGGCGCGTTAATGGTTTTAAGCGTTCCCGAGTACGTAATAACGCGTCGGGCCGCCTCGATCCCTTTCCCCGTCCGGAATCGCCCTCGGTCGTGTGCTTCCGACGAGTAATATAAAAAGAAATAAAAAAACGCCCCGACCGCGGTTCGCGTTATCGTCGTCGTAAGTGCGTTTATACAAAGACCACCCCATCGTCGGTATCGTTTCAACGACTCCTTCGGGTCGATTGATAAATTCGGTTTTTCCTACGAATAGCCCGAATATTTGCGATCGGCCGACGGTTCACCGTGTACGTATAAACCCGCCGCGATTCGTCTATATATATATATACATCGTAAGCGTCCGAAAACGACGTCTTTTTTCCGCGTCCCTTTTATTTTATTATTGTTATTACGAAACACAACGATATATAAAGAGAGCGCTACAAATCGTCTGTGTCAAACATAATATCGTGTGTGTGTGTGTGTGTGTGTGTGTGTGTGTGTGTTTTACACGAACGACTACGGTTAGAGGCGGACGAGTTCGTTATCAAAACCGGGAGCGCGCGAGGGGACCTGACGCATCGGCGGTAGCACGACGAATTTGCGGCGGTGAGGGGGTCGCGGTGAAGGGCGGATACGAATAGAGGGACGTGATTGGATTCCGGAGGGGCGTGTTATTAATCCCCGGGCGAAATACGCGAAAATCCCGGCCGGCAAATTCATCACGCGGGCGTTTGTGGCGTGGGTGACGACGACGAAGGGTAGGTTTATGTTGCCTATCCGGCGACTGCAGCTCGTCTTTCCCCGCCGCCGCACTGTAGAAGAAAGAACACGCCGTATATAAACACCCGCGAAGTAATACGCTCGTGCACACACACGCGCGCGTGTATATATATATAATATAATATAGCCTCTCTCGGCAACGGCGACAAAAGAGAGGGGACCCTTTTCGCTCGCCATCTCTCCCCGTCCCTTCGCCGCGCACCGTATTACCCTTGTGTGTGGTGTGTATATTATACGCGTATAGCGGTGTCGGTAAGACGACGACGTGAGCCGATTACAAGTTTGCAAACGAATGAATTAAACCCGCGCGCCGTCGTCTCTTCGCCGCCACGAGTGTACCGTATAAAACTATATACATATACGAAGCCGTCTCTCCCTTCGTCTTGTCCCTTGCGCGCCGTACCGGAGGAGTTACACACGGCCGATTAGTTCTCGATGAAGTTTAAACCGAGAACCGCCACCACCACCACCGTCGACGACGACGACGACGACGACGACGACGACTACTACTACCACCCATACACGCCGCCCCGTCGCGTTCACGCTCGTTTGCGCGCCAACGGTAAAAGCTTTCGCCACCCCCGTCCACGTATTTCTCCGACCCGGGCCGGTGTACACGCAGAGTCAATTGTCTCGGAAGTTATGTTACCGCCCGCCCGCGTCCGCCGCGAAACATCCACGACGCCGCCGCCATCCACCCACCCACCCACCACCATCACCTTTCTCTCGCCCGCGTTTTCGCCTCGGCCACGCCGTTTTACTATTATTATTATTTACGCCCGTCGCCGTATATTTATGCATTTTCTCGGCGGCGCGTCTGTTTAATAATACCCGCCGCGCCAAACACGCGCGCACGCACAATACCGCGCGCCGTTTCAATTCGCTCCTCGTTTTCGGTACGTTTCCCCCTCCCCACCATCATCCCGTTCGTCCCTACGACGGACGACTCTACTCGCGTTGTGTTTGATTCCATTCGCCCGCGAACGTGTCGCGCGTGTACACCGCGCCGTCGTCTAGCGAGAGAGAGAGACGTTTTTTGCGCCGCGATTTGTTGTACCTAACCTCCAAATACCTTCGGCGCTCGTCGTCGTCGTCGTCGTTAATTCGCTTCCGTACGTTATTGTTGTTACTCCGTATTCGACGATTCGTTTGAACCGAATCTGGCCGCCGCCGCTAGTGCTCGGTGTGCGTGTCGCGTGGTTGGACACCGTTAGTAAGCATAAAACGACACGTTTCTTCTGTTCGGAACGACATTTTCGTCGTCCGCGCCGTGTCGCCACATTAGCGGCGGGGCCCGTCGAGTGATTGCCGATACTTTATTCGTAATACACGGCGAACTTTTACGCGCTTAATTGACCGTGAAGTAGACGACGACCGTCTAAAGTTAAGCGAACGTCGTTTGTCGCGTATACGAAATTCGTTCGCCGTCCTATATTATTATAAAACGTCGTCGTTTTTAACGCCGAGGAGATTCGTTAATTCGCGCGCGCGCGTCTCGTCGTCGATACAAAACGAAAGACGAATTCGCTTTTTCGCCGCGAATAAACGGAAATCGAGAATCACCGCGATAGTGCAAACGTTTATATCCGTTTCGTTATCGCGCCGCGTAACGTTCGTGTTGTTGACGACGAATTTCGACGGTGCGCCCCCTCCCCCGTACGGTGTAGTAATAAAAAGCGATTAACAATAACACGAACTCCGTCCGGGGAAGAACGATCCAAAGGGACGGCGACCAGGGACGGATAGTAAATGACGAACGGGCGTTCGTACGTTATTTCGAGAGAAAAAAGAAAAACACTCGCCGAAAAAATATTTCAATTAAACGTACGTCGTTAATATCTCGGGTATAAATCGACAGCGGCGGTCCGTAAATGGTAAATGGCGTGTAACGCACACGGGCGGAATTCCCGTCCGGATTCGAAACAAATTAACGGCGCACCCTAGAGCGTTAATTGGCGGTACCTCTCTCTCTCTTATATATATTTATATACAGCCGGCGGCCCCGTCTATTTCTCGTTCGGTTTTTTGTTACCCCTCGTCGACCAAGTCCCGAAAAAAAAAACCCCGTCGCGTACTACGGGTTTACGGCCCCGGGGAATAGGATTAACTATCTTGTATACGTGTGTGTGTGTGTGTGTGTATATATACGTACGTACAACCACGGGACGGGGAAAGTGGGATGTTTTTATTGGATCCTTAGGGTACGGTCGGCGCGTGTGTGTGTGTGTGTGTGAAATATATATATATATATGAACCGCGGGGGGTCCGAGGCGAAAAACGACCAAACGCGCCACATGTTTCTCCCCGCCGTCCTTTTTATGACACACGCTGGCGTTATTTATTTCCCGGCGTCGTCGTCGTCGTCGTTATTCTCTTCGACGAAAATGTTATATTTTTTCCCTCGTATAATATATACGCGCGCGCGCACGACACACCTACCACCTACACACTACACCCTCGTCGACACACGACGACGAAAAAAAAAAAAAAAACACTCGCGCGTCTACTACATATATACACACACACACCGTGTATACGCGTTTCGTTCAAATATTTGGTTAGCCCGTTTCTTTTTTTTTTAACAACCGACCGAAATCAGTATATATATATACACACACAGATATTTATACATACACGGCCGCGTATGCGCGAGTGTATAAAATATACGTACGTCGAGTACAACAGAACACCCACCACCACTTTGCCGGGATGTTTGGTTAACGGGTTTTGTTTTTTTGTTGTTTTCGTTTACGCAGAGGAGTTCCATATCGCCGGCGGAAAGGGAGAAATTTCGCGTCAGGAGCTCGCCGGATATTGAACCGCACAAAAAAGTGAAAAAGGAAGAAAAAGATTGTCACGTAAGTTTTTTTCACGCTCGTACGATAATAATTCCTATACACGAGACGGCGCGCACACATACACACACACACACACACGCACACGATAATACAACTGTACGTAACGTCTCGCCGAACTTTTTTCCCGGGTCGTTAAGCTTTTATATCAGAACGTACGTTACCTATTTATATACTCGTCACACACACACACACACACACACACACCGCGTTTTTCCCCTTCGAGAACGTTTTATTAAATCGTCGCGCGTTTGTTTTTTTGTCGTTTTTACAGGCGAGCGATGGCGAAAAAAGCGATCAAGATTTGGTTGTTGACGACGCCAGCGAGGTACGTTATAGCGTCGTTCACTTCCTATTCCCCTCCCCGGATCCCCCCGTTATCACAGTCGCTATACGACGCGACGCGAATCCTGATATCTATACACGCGCGTACGGCTTTTCTTATACGTAAAAAAAAAACCGATTTTTTTTTTTTTTTTTGGGTGCTTTTATAGCTTTTTGATTACGGCGTAATAACGACGTTGTAACACTCGTTCCGCTAATTACGTCGATATTATCGTTCCTCTATTTGTTTTCGATCGGCCGCGCGATATTCGCCGGTACTTTATATTTTCGCCGTTCGTAAACAATTAAGTACTAGCGCGACGCGGTCGGACGTTGTACTCGTTTTTGAAAAAAAAAAAAACGGTTTTTTGGAGGAGGAGGAGGGGGGGTGGTTTATTTTACCGACCGACCGATGGGATAGGAGAGGGTGGGGGTGTGTTCGCTAAACGGTACGCGGTAGCGTAAAAACGGGACGACGAAACGACGGCGTTGTCCTTGATGTATTCGGCGTCACGCGACAACGGGGGTATAAAATATTTAAACGTTTCGTTCGCCCACCGCAGGACCCGGTGTCGCCGCTTAACGGTACGGCCTCGCCCAGAGAAAACGGAATCGACAAGTTACAGCCGAAAAAGGAACACATCGGACCGCACAGGTACGACGACGACGACGACGTGTGTGTATTGTCCCCCGACTTACCGATACGTACGTTTTGTTTTTGTTTTTTTAGTCCGCGGAGCGGAACTTCGTCCAACGCCAGCACTCCGTCCACCAAGAAACTGGAAGACAAACCCAGCACGCCCATATCGAAGTCGATTACGCCGACGAGCGGCGGCAGCGGCTGTAGCGGAGCGGCCGGTTCGTCGATGAAACCCATGGTCAAAGGGCCGTCGCTCGGTACGGGGGGGGGGGGTTTTCTTTTATTAATTTACGCCGCGCGTGGGACCACCGGACACCGGCAAAGACGGAGGGGAGTGTGTGTGAATCGTAAAAACGTGTTACGGTCGATTCCCGTCGCCATCTCTCGGCGTTTATTCTACCGCCGGTTTTTAAACGCGAAACAATCGCCGCGATAGAGAGCAGCCGACGGGTATTTATTTAATTTAACGCCGCCGCCGCCGCCTCTTTACGATTCACTCCGTAAAAATGTGTGTCCGCTCCGTCCCGCCCGCCCGCGGCTCGTGTTCGTCCCCGCCCGATACACTATATACGCTAATCCCTCGCGGTTTTTCGTTTCCGCAGCCCAATATCCGCATTATCTGGCCGGAGGCGCCAACCCGCACGATCTTCAGGCGGCCGCAGCGGCCGCCGGCGCCTACGGCGCCCTGCACAATAACTTACCGCCCGCGGCCGCGTTAAACAGTTACCCAAGACCGGCGTTGGTAAGTAATGTACCTTCTCCTCATCCCCCCGCCCGGGACGAACGATGGTGTCGCGTCCATCGTACGCCGTCTCGTCCGTTTTTTATTTATTTTTAACCTCCCCGCGTACGTTATTACAGGTCGGTTACGATCCGCACGCGCAGATGCGAGCGCCGCTCGGACCCGGACTGGGAATCCCCGGCGGAAAACCGTAAGTGTGTGTTCTCGGGAACGCCGCCGCCGTTGTTATCGTACACGCCCCGAATCCGTTTTTCGGGGTGGTTTTTTTGTTTTTATTCACCCTCCCCGCGTCGTTATTTTGCAAAACAGGGCCTATTCGTTTCACGTGAGCGCCGAAGGCCAAATGCAACCGGTGCCTTTTCCGCCCGACGCGCTCATGGGTCCCGGAATCCCGAGGCACGCCCGTCAGATCAACACTCTCGGGCACGGCGAAGTCGTGTGCGCCGTGACCATCAGCAATCCCACCAAGTACGTCTACACCGGCGGCAAGGGTTGCGTCAAGGTGTGGGACATCAGTCAGCCCGGGTCCAAGTCGCCCGTGTCTCAACTAGACTGTTTGGTACGTTTTTATTACTCTAGCCTAGAAACGTCCCCGCAATTCTCCCCGTCTCTCGTCTTATATCGTCTGTGTGTGTGTGTATATATATGTACGTAATCTCGGAAACGGCTCCGACGATTTGCGTGACATTCCAGTACGCAGGGGGATAAATCGACCCAGCGGCTAGGTTTCGTTTTTTTTTTTTTTTTACGTTTGCACTTTTCGCCGTATAAACGTCGAAAACAATTCGTTCGAACGGTTAAAATCGTCGTAGATATCCCAAATTTACGCCAAACACGGCGCGTACGGTGTAATAATTAGATTTACGATATAAATTTAACGGCGGCCGTGAGGGGAGCCCTTTTTCCAATATTCGTTGACATTTTCTCCGCGGGCTCCAAACGTTATTGACCCTCGAATCGGGCGCTCGTGTTCTCAACGGCTCGACGAATTCAACGACGCGAACGAAACGCAAACCCATTGCGCAAAAGCATTTCGCTTTTTCGCTATTCGCCGTATAAACGTTAGGAACGAAAACAATTCGTAAATGTCGCGGCGATTCGAACGTTAGACCAAATAAATATATACCGTACGGGGGCGATGGATCTTTTGCGTTCGGAGTAATCCGGATTTACAAATACGACGAATTTAATCGCGGGAGCGCTATTTCGAATTTCAAACTTTTTGTTTTTTTCGACCGGCTCTAATTGTCGTAGACCCCCCCCCCCCGAGAAGGGCCTCAAATTCCAAGATCTCTACGAGACAAATCCAACGACGAAAACGATATTATTATTATACACATCGATATATTCGTTTATCTATTATATGCACGCGTAACAGCGGTCCGAGGAGGTTCGTTTTAATCGAAAATATTAACGTTCGCTTTTCGTTTTGTAGCAACGTGATAATTACATAAGATCTGTGAAACTTTTGCCGGACGGCCGGACGTTGATCGTCGGCGGTGAAGCCAGCAATTTGAGCATATGGGATCTGGCCTCGCCCACGCCCAGAATCAAAGCCGAACTAACGTCCAGCGCGCCAGCGTGCTACGCGTTAGCCATTAGCCCGGATTCGAAGGTAAGCCCTCGTCCCCGTGTTTAATATATATATATATATATATCGTCGTTTTAGATTCTCCGATTTATTATTATCTTCGTCGTTATTACTACTACTGTTGCTATTCAGGGTAGCTACGTGGTGGGGTCGTGTGTAGTGTATATAATAGCCACTCCCGGCCCGGGGGGGGGAGGGATTTCATTCCGAACGTGACGTTTAAGAATTTTACCGCCGTTTTTTTTGGTAACGCGCGACGTCGGTCGGTTTTTCGTTTTTGACGCGTTACGCGCCTAATATTATGAATCGAAAATGGTCCCCACGACATATTTCGTTTAGCCCGAAAAACGCGCGGCGCGATCTACGACAATATTTTTTCCTCGTTAATTAAAACGGGACGATTTCAAAACGCCAACACCGTCGTACGCCGGTTTCGTTTGAATTTTATCGATAGTTTTCTTTATATATATATATAAAAGAAATTAACGATATCGAACACGTACTTCGCGTTAAAATATTTTATTTTCTTCGTTATAACGTACAAAATATACACCGACCATCTACGGATTGTATATTATCGACGCGTTTAAAATTTTTTTGATCTTCGAACGTTATCCGCGATCGTAGTTGGGCGGGAGTGGAGGAAACCCCTGACATTTACCCCCCCACCACCAATCCACCTACCATAATTTTCCATTCGGACGGCACCTTTTATCAATTATTTATCGTTGCTTTTCGATGGCTTTTACCTTCCACACACACACACAGGTTTGCTTCAGCTGTTGTTCGGACGGCAACATAGCCGTATGGGATTTGCACAATCAAACGTTGGTAAGACAATTCCAAGGGCACACAGACGGCGCTTCGTGCATAGACATCTCTTCGGACGGTTCAAAACTGTGGACAGGCGGCCTGGACAACACTGTCCGCTCGTGGGATTTACGAGAAGGACGACAATTGCAGCAACACGATTTCTCGTCCCAGGTATGTGTTTCGGTGACGTTATATGTATATCATTTACGTTTCACCTGTTGTTTATATTTATGTTGAATGTATGTGTATACTTAAATCAATATATATATATATACACATTTAGATCTTCTCATTGGGATATTGCCCGACCGGTGAATGGTTGGCCGTCGGTATGGAAAACTCAAACGTCGAAGTTTTGCACGCCCTGAAACCGGACAAATACCAACTGCACCTGCACGAGTCGTGCGTACTGTCCTTGCGTTTCGCCACGTGTGGTAAATGGTTCGTGTCGACAGGCAAAGACAATTTGCTGAATGCGTGGCGCACACCGTACGGTGCTTCTATATTCCAAGTAAGTTCTTATCCCACTCAATTTCCTAATTGAAAAAAAATGCGTCGATTTTTCGTTTTTTTTTTTAACCATTCGCTTTTTATGCGCTTGTGTTCTTTAGTCTAAAGAATCTTCTTCAGTATTGAGCTGCGACATTTCGGCCGACGACAAATATATTGTGACTGGTTCTGGAGACAAGAAGGCAACCGTTTACGAAGTTATATACTAGTGTGAATAAATGCGAAACGATAATTTCGTCGTTTTCATGGTGTTCACTAGGTGTAGAAGAAAAACTCCGAGCGTTTATCTAGCGTTTATTGAACATTTTTTTGTGATAATTATTTCCAATCTAATATTACGACTACTATTATTATTACCTTAGCCTGTAAACGTTAATTTACGTGTAGCGTATCGTATAAATATAAAGTGAAAACAGAATCTACTATTTAAAAAAAATTTTGTATCGAAAAATGTACATAATATAAAAACATTATAAATTAATATTCGAGATCAATTGTTTAATATATATATATATATAACCTGTTCTTAAAATTTGATACGCGCGCTTCTCAATAGAAGTGTCGTTTAATTTTGCGAAATTTGTTGATTTTCACAACAATCGCTGCGTAACGTCTATATTAAATATATATACAGACATACGTACATACGACAGTTTAATTTTCAACTTTCAACTATTTTGCGACTAATATGAAAATAACAATATTAATATAAGTTCCCCGTAAGAAAGATCTTTTGAATACATAAATAATTTCATTATTATTACGTATTAAGTATTGTATTTACTTTATTATTTTCATAAGTGTTAACTTTGTTCTTTTCTATTTTGTACAAAAATAGTATTAGAAAAATTACCTTGTAGGTTTTTGTTAATTTTTTTTTTTTTGTTAGGATATCTTGCGTAGGTAAATCAATGCGACGATTATTATTATCTCTAGACATCTTTTATACCTAAAATAGATAGAAAAAACCCTTTAAAAAAAAAAAATTAAAATTTTTATTGTTATGTAATAATTATTTATGTTTATTTAAATTCGAGCATTTTCCCCGGTATTTTATAATATTGTGCTATGTAGTACCGAGTATTTTGTTTAATAATTTATAATGTATAGTGTTCAATATAGATTCTGTACAATTCATTATTTATACAGAAAATTGAAAAAATAAAAGAACCAATTTATTATTATTCGCATTTAACCTTGTTGTGCCGCTTTATTCGTCAACAGTTTTCTTTCGCGTAGAATTTTGCGCTTTATTTATTTTAATCCAATACAACCGATGATTTAATGATTATCGAATGGTACTACGCGTTGGAAAATACGCGCGTCGTTATTAATATTAATTGTTCTGTCGACGATTAGTTCGATCGATTTATAAAATAACGATATTTTAAAACGATAGAAAATGTATACGAAACAAGAAGAAAATTGAGTAAAGGCAACGTGTTATTTTTTTTTTACTTCGAATATTGTTATTTTTTTTTTTTTTTTTTTTTTTTTTTTTTTTTTTTTTTTTTTTTTTTTTTTATTTTTTTTTTTTTTTTTTTTTTTTTTTTTTTTTTTTTTTGTCAACACTATTGTTTTGAAACAATTGTCTGTATTTTTATTGAAAAAGAAAGTTTTTTTTTTAATGCACGGCTGGTAATGCATTGCGTGTAGATTTTAGTACTTTTAGGTGCATAAATGAATTTGGTTCGTCAATTCGGGCGGATCATGACCAAAACGAAAAGAACAAAAAAATCTAAAAGACGTCTAATTTGAAATAATAGAGATACCTAAATATTTTTTAGAGTTTAAAAACGGCGTACACGAAAAAAGATATTTAGACAGAAAAATTAAACATTTTTTTTTTGTCTCGAAACATTTTTACACGTGCAATCGCGTAATGTATACGTAATTTTTATGTATTTGTAATTGGAATAAACATACGCAATATACATCGACGAAATAAAATATGCAATAAAATGAACGGTTGTACACTTGTAATCGTGGGATTGTATGCACAGATGGGCGAGAAAAAACAACAAAAAACCCAAGCTCGACTCGATCAAAAGATCAAACCAATTATTGTTGTCGAGGCCACTCGCGCTTTTTTTCATTTCCAAACATATTTGCACGAGCTCGCCGGATAATAAATTTGATTTTTACGAACACATTCTTAAGTACTTCATATATTGCGCTTGGCGAAAGACGCCATTTTTTGGCTTTTGACCAGCCAAATATTATTACAATTTACGGTGTGTCGACGTTAACAGGCAGAATCTATGGTGTACACGAATTTTCGAGTATTGCATCACATACAGAGCAGTTTATTATACGAAGTTAATTGAAACGTCACCTAGGAACCGACGTTGATTAGAAATCAAAAAAATGGTTTTGCGCCCGAGCGGCTACATTCCATTTACAAAAATGGGAAAAAAAGAGTTACGACGTAAATGCCTTTATAGATTTCCTATCCATACTGGAAACTGGCACATCCGCGTGTTGACCACCTGATGCATTCGTCAACGAAAAAAGGGTTGAAATGTATTTTTAGAAGCGTCTAAGAAGTTTAAGAACGTTACGATTATAATCGTTTCGAATACCCGTTTTCGAAAAAGTTGACAAGTATCGTACGATAATTCGTTTTTTTGTAAAATATGAGTTTACAATCGAACGTCGGTCCGTTAAAGCCGTCCAAAACGCGTATAATTCGAATACGTATATAGATTTTTGGTTCGGTACTTGGAACGATGCGGCGAACACGAGGGGGAAACTATTACCGCATTAGAGATCCTAACAGATATCCCAAACCCACTTGGGCAACGATGAGTCCCGCCAACGGGCAGTGGCGTACTAACGGAGGTTGACCCTCCCCCCCCCCCCCCGAAAATGTTTACGCAGAACTAATTTCTTACGAGACGTACATTTTTAGTAGCTATGAATATTAATAACGTAACCTTTTTCTATAACGAAAATACATTTTTAAACGTCGGTACGCTATGTAACACGTCAATTAAAAACGAATAATCCGTAAGTTTTTTTATTAATATGTCTCGTTTTGTTAGGGTCGTCCGATTTGTTTATTTAAAAATTAACCCTCCCCCTCAAAATTCAGTTCTACGTACGTACGTCTCGTGCCAACGGGCACACGTGACTGAATCAACGAGGCACTTAGACGATGATGGCGACGACGACGACGACTCGGGACGAGTGAAAAACGTACAAATATGTACAAATATCGACCACGAATTGAATTTGTGATAATTGTACCATACAACGAGTCCAACTGACACGCCCGAGCCGATTTCCGACGGAGGTCTAACCCAGTGGCGTACTTGGACATGAATTTCAAAGGGGGGGGGGTGTAATTTTTAAATAAATAAATCGGACGACCCTAACGAAACAACGCACGTTATAAACGTTAATAGGCGTTTAACGAACACGTTATAACGTGTATCGGAGTTTAAAAATATTTTTATTTTTCGTTATTATTGACTAAAAAATATGCGTCTCATAAGAAATTAATTTTCCTTAAAATTTTCGGTCGGGGGGGGAGGGTGTATCCTTAAATCCCCCGCCCCCTCTTAATACGCCACTAACCCGACATCGATAAAAACGCTATTGTCCATCCGTGTCGACACGGCCATCGAACGGCGCTGATTCGCGCGACAATATTTCCGAAATCGAATCGCTTGCTTAAAAACCGTTTAAATCGAACTTCTATTTCGATAATCCGGTTCGCTTTTCCTTGTACGCGTTACGATCGGATTCGCGGTTTCAATTTACGACTAAATCGACGCGTTTTTTTTGTTCGTTATTTCTACTGGACAACGGTTAATACTAAAACGATTTCGAAACGTCGTCGTGGGTCGCGTTTTGTTTCACAGCGTAACGGTAAATTCGCGAAGAAAGCGAAACCGCTTTAAACGGTCATAAATATACTTAGGCAGCGGCGAAACTTCAAAATTTGGTACCGGATGTGAACGGATTTCCAACGGGGCCGGACCGCTAAAGATTATTGGCTCTCAAAACAGAAATATTCATTTCGCGCGCTCTATCATGTTCGTATTTGTTAACGAATAAATATAATCGTTTAATCAATAATCAAACGAATTATATACAATAATCAACGAGTATTTAATATCTATTCGCGTTTGTGTAGTTTATGTTTTGGTTTACTCGTATTCGCGATAGACGAATTATTGATTTACGCGTTCAGTGGCGTACCAATGGAAGCGGTGGGGCAAAGGATAAACCCTCCCCGAAAATTTTTAGGAAATATTAATTGTATACGAGACGTATATTTTCGGTCAATAATAACGAAAAACTAAAATATTTTTAAACTTCAATACACGTTATAATATAACGTGTTCGTTAGAAACGAATGATCTATGAAAGTTTATAACGTGTCTTGTTTCGTTAGGGTCGTCCGATTTATTTATTTGAAAATTGACCTCCCCCCCCCGAAATTCAGGTCTATGTACGCTAGTACACACGTATGGAATAATAATTCCGTAGACGTTATTAATTTTAACGAATACGGAACTTAAATCGTTCTTTTTAATTTTTTTTTTTTTTTGTTACGTAAACCTCGTATTAAAATGTTCGGGTTTTCCGTCGAAAAATTTCGTTAATTTTTTTAAATATAAAAAATATCGAAAATTTCGGACCATACAATTCGATCCAAAATAGGCGAAAACGTTTTCGGACAACATTTTCCGCGTATATATTTATGTTTAAATTATAAATAATTAAAAACGACGTAATAATAAAACGCGAACGTTTCAAAACAAATTTTTTTTTTACGAAAAAAGGGATTTGTACAACTTTTCCGGATGATTTGTCTTCCGTCCCAGCGAGAAACAAAAATAATCGAGAAAAAATTGTACAAATTACGCGCCGTGGCCCCTATGTACGATTTATTACGATCGGACAATGACGCTATAGGCGCATAGTAATCGGAGCGCTCCGATACGGAAAGTATCCCCCCCCCCGTAAATAAATAAATTAAAAAACGTCGCGAAACTAATAAGTACCCCACCTCGGTTCGTTCGAAATCTAAAACGGTTTTTATTTAGACGGGAGGCCGCCGTTAGTATCTTGAACAGATCCGTGTCCTATAAATTGGAATCGTTTTTACAACCAACGGTTTTACCAGCCGCTATATAATGCGCGAAATAATAACAACGGGGAGAGTAATAATCGGGCGAAAATGGCGCGATTTACCTTTTTTTTTATTCGTATCGATATTTTCAGAGAATTACGACGCGAATTACGTTCGAGTGCTTTTTATACTTTCGCGCCAACTATGTATTACATGCGCGCCCTCCCCCCCCCCCGGGATTTCAGCAATTTTTTCTCGCCGGGATTTCGAATTATTATTGTAACCGGAACGTGTTTTCGTTTCACGCGTATTTAGCGCGTTCTATAGAGGTAGTTTGGAAAAATATCGGAAACGGTCGATTTATATATCCGGTTTGGATTAAATGTCCGGAAGACGAACGAATTGTCGTCGCGGAAATCGCGTTGTTCGTAAAATGGCGCGCGTTCCATCCGCCGTCGGCGTCACTACCGGGCCGGGTCAACGGTCGCGGTGGTTACGGTCGATTTCGGTGGGAAACGAAAAACAAACTTAGATGGAAAATCGATACGAATCGGTACGCGAAGAGGAGGAGCCACCGCCACCGCCGTCCCACGCGGATTTGCCGACCGAGAGAAAGAACGACGCGCGATGCGTCACCGCGTCACCGGCGCCGGCGACTGCTCGCCGCGTCGTTGGTGGACAACGGCCGTCTGTCTGATGGCCTGCGCCCTGCAACGAGTCGCTTTGGCTGGCGCGGAGGCGCGATTGACGACCGCCTACGCGGATTACTACGAGTACTTGCAGGGCGATTTCTATCCGGAGCTGGTGAACCCGTCGTCGGGATTCGAACCGGACGACGACGACGGCAACAACAGTCGCCGCCATCAGGTCCGGTGTACCGACTGCGCGGACGATCAAGAACCGGTCGCGTACGATCGCCACATGCACGAGCACCGGTGCGCCGACTGCAAGGTCTCGCCGAGACCGCGTTTCACCGCGGTGTACGAGCGCAGCGGTGGCGGTGGCGGCGGCGAAGACGACGATCGTCATAGGTACGAGCTGGCCGTGAACCCGGCGTCCCGAAGGCGCCGGCCATCGACGGCCGTCGTCAACAAAAAACACAATCACCGGCGCAGAGTCATCGTCCCACCGACCCGTAGTCGTCCCGTCGCCATTAGCAGCGCCAGTATTTATTATTATTATTATTATTATTACCTTTATTATCGGGCGACTTGTGTAGCGCTTGGAATATATTATTTGGTCTTACGCGATCGCGAAAATTGCGTCCCAAAACGAAATATCTCGACGAAGTTTTACACGCGTTTTGTGATTGCGACAAATAAAACGTCCCGTCGCGTGTATTTCGTACGTTCGGAAGGACCGCCGTTGATTACATATATTTGTTGCCCACGTCGACGTTTTTGTGTTGCGGTAACACCGGTATCGGCAAAAAAAACGATACAAATCTGTTCATTTCGAGAGGTAAAATTGACGACGGGACAGCTACATCGATTTCTCGATAATATATATATTATATAATAATATCGACGTACGGTGCCAAACAAAGTACACTGACGGACAAATACGTTTCGACATACGTGCATTGGTTATAAGAGTATTTGAAACGCACATTTTCGCGCCTTTAGTTACGATTGTTATACGTAATTTTAATTATATAGGCACGAATCGTTATAGGCCTGGCTAGAAGACCGTATAAGTAGCCACAGGTGGAAGGGTTGCACGTGTGTTCTCCCCGCGGCGCCACCCTCCACGGAATTCTCGTTCCCGTTAAATTAATTGATCGCTAACGACGAAACGGCCAAATCCAATTAGGGACCGAATTATACGTTAATCGTATTTATGAATTCATACGCTCCTCGGTATTAATATTTAACGTACGTACCCGTAGGTTTCTTTATTATTTATTAATATAAAAATTAAAAAAATGGATAGTAATGAATACCGTAACCACGATTTTATAGAACAAAAAATGTTGCCCGTATCCATTTAGCAAAAACTACAAATTTATCCGACGAGTTATACCACTATAATAGCATTTCCAAAAATTCTGATTGGAAATTTAGCGCCTCCTCGAAATAAATGTCTGGTCATTGCGTCGTGTGGTATAGTAAAATATCTTAATAATTTTGTATAGCTTATACTTAGATTTTTATTCGTTTTGATTTTAATAATTTCCCGATATCGTAAGCGCAACATCACTATGCTCAAATCAAAATTGTTGGTGGCAAAATTTTACATTTAAAATCCAACGTGCGGGTGGTATGACCCTAACGAAACAAGACACATTATTAACTCAAATAGATTCTTCGTTTTTAACGAACACGTTATATTATAACGCGTGTTGAAGTTTAAACATATTTTAATTCTTCGTTTTTATTGACTAAAAATATACGTCTCGTGAGAAATTAATTTTTCCTAAACATTTTCGGGGGAGGTTTTATCCCACCCCCGTTAATACGCTACTGTATACATATATAGTCGTTTTTAACGAATATGAAAATTATTATGTACGTATAAGAAAATACGCCTTTATTATTGGATTACGGTTTTATGTTTCAAAAACAAAAATTGTTGATTTACTTAAACGTTTAAACGAAACAAATCGTCATTATATATGGAAATAGATAAAATATTTAACCTAGTAAGCCTCAGCTGACGTCAATTATAGTGAAGGATCACTTAATAAAACGGGTGTCTTGAGAGTTGGTTATGTATTATTTTGAAAATGTTTGATAAATCGTCGTATTCGGAAAAAAATTATTTCGAAATTTGGTTTTATAAAATAAATACGATTAAACCATGCGTACAAATTTAAATGGTGAAATTGTCGATGTTTCGTATTTTGTGGTTTTTCGGTAAATCGTCATTGCGCTCAATAAAACTGCTAGGAAAATCAAACACTGTGGTAATTGCGTTACGATTTGCACAAAATGTGCTTGCGAACGTGTACAGATGATATAGATCGGGGTATTTTTATCCGTCTATATTGTTACATTTTTCCCCCGGCAAACATAATAAAATGGCGTATTGTTTTCGTCCTGTTTTCGGAAATAACCATCTACTTCGTACATAACGAATCTTCGAAAAATAATGAAAACAATTTCTACGCAGAAAGGAAGGCAATAGTGGAAATCACGGTCACCTCCAAGTCTACTTCTTCTGAACACCCTTTGAATCGCATATTCGACGTCAAATGGAACGAAGTGATAAAAAAGACTACGAAGATATCTACGCCTCAACGGACGAATAGCGGTTGGTAATGTACTACGTAAACTAAAATGCTATAGTTCGATCAACGCAAAAACGGTGGCCATTTTGCACGTGTGTTAAATACCGATGATTAGTGTGTTGTGTGGTGAGAAGGGTGAGGCGATCTTGTGTACGCGAACACTCCGCTGAGATAATGCAAGCGCGCGTTCATTACCACCGTAAACGCCGTATCGGATCCTACGAGTATAGCGGTTTGCTTGGTCAAATTCGTGAAGTGTATGCGGAGTTATCGAAGTATAGATTATTATAGACGTTGACACTTTTCCTCGATGCTTACGTCGGAACGTAGAATTGTGCCACGTGAAAAGCTTCGTAGGGCGACTTTCGTAACGGAACCGGGACATTCACACGAAACGGTCGGCGTTATTATCTGGTGGCCGACCGTAATTTACGTGTTAGTGTCGGCGTATCGCGGACATACTCGTAGACGCGACACGATATACGCACCCGAAGAAACGAAACGTACGTGGCAAATACCGTGAAATAATAACTTTAATTTAGGCGGTAATAAATGAAAAAATACGACACGGGAGCATTCCACATCGTCAATCGTCACACGAAATGGACCCTCAACTCCGGTGGTCGGATGGATGAAAAACGGGTGAAACCCATTAGACTTTAATCACGACTGTTCCCCTCTTCCGGACCAGTTGCCCGAAACCGCGCCGACCCGACCGGCTCTACGACCCAAACAACTACTGGTGTTATTTTTTTTATCGCCCGAATTAAAATTTCTATTTTGTCATTTTCTCCGTAATCGAAATTCTAATAAAACGATCTATAAACTACGTATAGGCGATGTGTAACATCGTTTTTTTCTTCAAAAACCCACACTAAAAGTAACTCGAAGTTATCCCGTGTTCAATGAAGAGTACCTCACGAACAAAGCCATGTAACATTTTACGAATTGCAACAAACGCCTAATCTTATATTTGGTTACGAATTAAATGGACCACTGTATGTGGCCGATTTAACAAATTAGAATTAAAATGTCACGACATTAAATCTTATTTATAAAGATTAAATCTCGTTTAATTATAAAATGTATTATTTTATATCGTGTATAATTGAAGCCGGACATTAACTCGTTGAAATAATAGAAGTTACTTTATTTGTATATTAACTTGGTAACCTAACTAGTTATATTTTACTCGATATATTTTTAACTTAAAAGCGTCAGTCAATTGATTTAGTAAAATTTACATATTTAAATAGTTGATATGAAAAATATGTACACATATGAAAACATTCAGTTCTAATAGAAATGGATCAACCATTTTATGATAATACGTGTTATTTCCGAAAAATAATAACGGTAATAACGATAACTTTCTAATGCTTTCTAAAACACTCCGTTGTTAATGTAGAACGTTTTTTCAGTGTAGGAGGGCAACTATTGAAAATCAAGACGAGATTCTAATTCGGAAAAAAATGTTGAAGTATTGTTACTTCAGTTGTTTTCACTAACACCTAACTAATACGTAAATAAAACTAATAACTAAATAAACGATTACACTTAATTAATCAAACGGAATTATATAACTAAGGAGCTTATTAGCTAACTTAGACGATTATAACGTTGTATGGCATAGTTATCTTCATTTTACTTTGGTATTAATACTTTCTTATATATTTTAAATATTTACGAACATTATCGGCGAAACATTCTTGTATTTAGTCAGCGGGTGGCGGCAGGGGAGACGTTGGTTTGCCTTCAGACACATGGGAATTCGTTGTTTTCACAATAATTTGTAAATAACAGCATTAGCGAGTGTGAATGAATGTCATCTTGGAACAAACGTAAACGCTGACGGGCTGATGTTGCTCATTATTGAAAGTTCGTTGAAATTCGAACGAAGCCGGTCCACGAACATTAGCCAATAACAAGCGCAAGTGAAAACATTCGTCGGATGTACTATGTAAATGCACGTCGACGCGTTAATTGAATACTCATAACAACGTATCCAGGAACAGACTTTCCGTGTTTCCGACGTTGGCATTTTTTAACTATACGTTCCGTGCGAAATATCTCGGCATCTCCGACTAAGGCAGGCAACTTGCACATGTTGCATCAGCGTTTGCTGCCCTGCAATAAACTCGTTGTCCATTCTCCAAGTTGACACCTAAATGGACCACAGTGGGCTGACGTTTGTGTATGGAGAATGAAGAAATAGTCTAAACCGCCTCATTGCTGTTTACGTATCTTAAGCTTTCATAATATACCGTCCGATTTTCCGATTTTTTCAATCAATTTTTAAAAAATCGTCTTTCATACAAAAATGGTTAGGATAATTACGAGCACAAAAACAACAAAGAAAAATCGGTCGAATCATTATCAAATGACGATCTATTATACACGCGGCAATTGATTTTTATTTATATAGACAAAATATGAACCGTAGTCGCCAAAATATTAACATTAAAAATGTTAAAATAGTAAATTCGAATCCAAAAACTTGATCGTTATACGTGACCGAAAAATTAATAAAGCGTGGAATACAGCGATACATTCGCGTGTACAGTTTTTAATTTTTCGAAATACTTTTTTGAAAATAATAAAATTGCCGGAACATTAAAGAGCATTGGATTTGTCTATGGATCACATTCCAAAGGTAAAATTTCGTTATATATATATTATTTATGTCTAACGCCTATTGGTATTCGTAAAAAATATCCCTTATCGATTCTCTTTACCGAGTACTCTTTTTATCAACAAGTTTATGTATATAAATTACTCGAACGCAAATATTTGTTGAAAATACATTTTATTTTTACTTTGTATGTTTTTAATCTCTCTCGTTGTTTGGGGTTAATAATCCGAATGATGAGATTAAACGATTAAACGATTAAACGATACATAAATTAAAAAAGTAACCACTCGTATTATTAACGGGGCATTATGCACATTCCAATGTGACATAATTTGTATCAAAAAAAAAAAATTACAAAAACCTACTGGTTTCTCGTATTTTTTGCGCCGGTGTTTTAAAACCGCGGCGGTATCTTCAGTAAATACGATTACAAACTTCTTTAGTCTCACAAAAGACAACGCGAAAACTAGTTTTAGAAATATTCCGACTTTTCTAACCCGTACGTTGGATCAACCGACATTCTCCGCAGCTACCGACCCCCATAAATGCAATAACTGACAGACGTCTTGTTACAGAGCCACGCACTTTTTACTGATTAATAAAAAACTGTAAGGCGAAAATTCCGTATAACGAAATATGAACGAAAACTGACACCGTTAAATATTTTTTTGGACGCGATTCAGACGGAGCGCGGGATATATATCCACTTCGTACAGTCGACATCCACGCGACACAGTGTGGCCAACATTCTGTGTCCCGGCCGCCGCCAATGACGCATGGTCGACCAACATCAACCATAACTGGTCCAGCAATTCGACTTCATTTTGTACGTTGTAGCGCGCTCGACGTTGCTTGTCGTGCCCGCGTGTTGGTCGTTGTCCGATATTTTGAACGTCTCGTGACCAAAAACATCGTTTCCGAAAACAATACTCGTAATATTCTATCCAACTGACGTTTCTCGCGATCCTCGAACACGGATATTGGTAGGTGGTATATTTCACGTTCGGTTTTTCGGTTGTTCTTGATCACTCGGAAGACGTCCCGGGAACCCGTCCATCTAGTGAACCGTAGACCGGCGAACTATTAACCTCAGACCGGAGCGGACGTACGAGAACGACCGTGGAAATGTTGAAACCGTTTCCCGCCCTGACGATTGGCTTTTTTCTCGCGGTGAAGGCACGTCGGTTAGAGAACAACCTGTAGGCTCGCCCGTTCGCCACATACGAGCTTATAATACGTACGGTTAGCCCACGAAAAATAGGTGGAAGTCGTAATTGTCGTTCGAGGTTGACCGGAAGCGTGGATTAAACGCTCGCCCCGACGTATTGTTTTACGGTAACGTCCGAAGTATCGGCGGTACCGTCGTCCCCATTGTGCCCGCAAAACCGAGGCGACGACGAACGACTTCCGCGCATCCGTCGGAAACGTTTTCGGAGTTCACGTCCTGGGCCTTCAATTTGGCTACGGTTACGCGAACACGCGCGCGCCGTGCGGTCCGATCAACAGTCGTGGCTCGTGTCAGGCGCTTACATTATCTCGCGGTCCCGTTGCCTCCGATGTTCGCGTGGTAATCGTCTACAATACCGCTTGACGCGTTTCTCCGTTATTCTTTTTACGCTAGCCCGTCATTCGACCGACCATAATTATTATTATACCGTGTTTGTAAAATTTTCGTTATTATCGTCATCGAGTTTCACGCAATTACAACGCGTACGCGTTTTTTCTACGGTGGTCCGTCTGTGAGTAATACATCCGTTATTATTATCACCCACTTAATGCCCGTATTTAATTTATGGATGTCGTCGTCAATTCATTTCGCAATCGACGGATTTTTGTATTTTCATTACCTCGTCAATAACCGATAGTTGTTACCTCTAATGCGACGTTTACTATTAACCTACCACACGATTATACGAGTCGTAGCTTTAACTCTTTATTTTTCATATTGTTTACGAAATTCGTCCGGACATAAGTGTTAGTTATGTCGTCCTCGAAACATGTTAACTTCGTAATTTTTTTATATAGTTGGAGGGAAGTATTTCTTTGAGTAGATTGGACTTTAAAAACGCAGAAACAATAGTACAATATTGTATTTTACTACGCCATAACCCAATTTTTTTCGAAATAATTAAAATTTCATGTTTATATATATATACACACAGATGCACTGACAATAGTAATAATAATTTATATTCGATCAATAATTGTTAGAATTTATTCATTTGCTTGTCGTCATTTTTCAACGTTTTCATATATTTTTATATCGCTTGTTTCTGATAATAAATATTTGAATAACATGTTATTTATATTTTGAGTCATTACTAACAAATTATTTAACTTTTTGCAGCGTTAAGTAAAATGTCACGGTTTTCAAACAAAGAACGCAAACGACAAATGAGATTGAATATTATACGTCATCGACAACAACTCCTTCAACATTTGGAAAATGTCAATGAAACCAATTTAAAATGTCAAATCAAGTTGAATTCCAGTGATATAGAGAAGTTAAATTTGAATGCCATCATAAATAAACCTGTCTTTCCGATTCAAGTAAAACAAGAGTTAATTGAAATATCGGACACCAGTGATGAGCTTATTTCTGTTGGGTCTACTGAAGAGTGGAATGATAGTTTAGATATAGATTCTAAAAGAAAATCAAAACATTTAGAATCAACTAATGCCCTTAAAAAATTGTATGACAGTAAAAACGATTGTAAGTATACTTTTATTGATCAATGTAATTTATTTACTTTATATATATCATTATATTATTATTTTGTTTCTTAGATATTTATGATTTAAATAACTCAGAAAATAACAAAGTGAAGAATAAACATAGTTGGAAAAGACCAAATTTGCCAATACCTATCTTAGAGTCTCCTAAAAATTATAAAAGGTATAGAAAAATTGATAAAATTGCACATAATGCTAAAGAACGAGCGTGTCGAAATCATATAGCCAAGATGTTCCATTATCTTGAACTAAACTGTAGTTACTTAGATAGCAAAAGACGTATTCCATCAAAGCACAACATACTTTTAGCTGCTACGAAAGAGTGTAGTATCTTGAAGGAAAACGAAATCAAATTACTCGAGGAAAAACAAAGTTGGAGCAAATTAAACTCAATGTTAAAGGGAAAGTTACGCAAACTGATTCAACAGTCGATAGGTTAAAGTACATAAACTAGTATGTTTAACTTACAATGATACAAATTAGTGAGAGGTTTTTAACGAGCTTTGAAAAATTCTAAGACTATTGCTATGTGATTGTCATTTTTTATTTTTATATTTATGTTTTAGGTAACTTATATATTGTACTTGAGTGTAATTTAACCAATTTTTAAAATAAATTAAAAACATTTTAAAAATTTTTCAATTTAACCTTTTAATTAATAGTTTTAATGTTTATGATAATAATCATTCCTTTTTGAAAACAATGCGCTCTTTATAAATGTATAATATACTTATACTCGCTAATTTTAACATTTCTGTTATGAATGCTCAATTCAATTGTAAGTCATTCTGTAACTAGTTATTATAAATATAATTATATCTTTTTGTTGTTATAATGAATTAGTTTGTTTTTATCGCGCGTAAACTATTTTTTAATGTGACTTTTTGACAAAGTACTTACAACAAATTGTGTATGTTTTTATTATAAAGCAAATATTGTAATATACTTATGTGTTATAAAAGCTATTTTAATATTTTATTAAAATGTTTTTAAAATTAAATATTTGTATTCTGTATGTGATCATTTGTGAAAACTATTTTAAGTGCGCTACCCTTCAAAAGTAATATATTTAAAAACGTTATTCTTTTTACAATATAAAATATATATTTTATAATTATAAAAAATGGTCCGTTTAGTTTGTTGTTGATGTTTTTATTCATATCATTAAAAACAAAATGAGAACGCTGTTTGATTTACATTGTTGTATGAATTCCTAAACTAATGAAGATTTTTACGCAATTAGTATACTTGTATAATACCTGGGATTAAATTACTATGAAGATTGCTAACTTCTAAGTCTTGAATATTATAAGTATTCGTATTAAAATTGATAGCAAATTGTTGTGTTCAACTAATTAGACCTAACATTTTATTTCCAATAATTGTTTTAAATTGGGCAGTTTATAATTTATTGGTGATTTCCCAAAGTTATAACATAACGAAATTCTTGTATTATAATTTTTTGTTTATCAAATTCCAAATATTCTAACTTAAAAATAAAAATTAATGCACTTGCGCTCTACTTGATACAAGATTTAATTTAAGACTAATTATCGAAGAAATTTTATGTTTTTTAAAATGTTTGTTGGTATTAATATCTAAAATAGTAAAACTGATTTAGCGTTTTGTGTATTCATTGTGTAAGAAAATGAAGAAAAAAACTATACCAGTCAGATCATAAGCAAAACATCTGAAAATATTATCCTTTAATGCATATATAAAAAATTGTATAGTATTATATATATATAATCAGCAAACATTAACGAAACAACTATTATTAATAATAAAACACCCAAATGATTTAGGTTCCATATCAGCACTAACATTATTTTTTAACTTTGTTCATTACGTCTTTAAGATTGCGACGTCACAATAATGGTAATAAAATATATTATTCAATAAAAATTCTTGTTTATATCTTAACTAATGAATTATTTATTTTTATATATGTTATATAGCTTCGTTCAATGTACATTAGCCTATATTAAAACGTCAGTTTTTCTTTACTTTATTTTTTCATAAACCTTTAGTCAATCATGTAGGTGAATCTTCCGCTTGTTTTGAATTATATTTTAATATTTTGGATGCAAGTGTGTAGTGATTTTATCTATTATATAAATATATATATATATCACTGATATAATACTTTTTTTTTAACTATATATATTGTTAAAAATTACAATTTTGATTGTAAAAAAATGAAAAAAACTATTAAATTTATTCGAGGATAATTGTCACTATATGTGACATACTGAAGGTTAACAATAAACAAAACTGGTTTTTATTTATAAGATCCATATTTCAGATATTAGTAGGTTCCAATATATTCGTGAAACATAGAGTACAGATGGAATAGTATATATATGTCGTGTATAAATACAATGTTTCCTGTGTTGTAATCAAATGTATTTATGACATTAATTAACAAAGACATAGATGGTAAATTAATGATTTACAAAATAATATTATTATTAGTAATATTTTATCATTTTTTTTTTTTAACATAGTCTATGTAATTATTTAACATTTACAACTATGTAAAAAAAAAAATTGCCCATAATAAGGCACACTTTTGCTATCTTCAACAGTAACAAGTATCCGTTTGATGTGGTTATATAAATTTAATTATATATATATATATGATCAGTATTTTTTAAGTTCAACATTTCTTTTTATCATAAAAAATTAATGAAAAAAATTAAGTTACAAAATATATAATATATATGTTGCCCATCATTTTAACTTACTATATTTCAATATGAGAAGCTCAATTATTCAATTATTTTCAAAACTTTACCAATCGCAATCGTTTTACCTGAAAATATTTTTATATACGTAATAATGTAAAAGTAATTAATAAACAATACAAATATATTCAATTTGATTATAGCAATATTGATTATTTAAGATTATTAATGGTAGCGCTTAATGATTATTATAATTTATAAGTAAATGTGGAACGAGGAGAAAAATGATTATGTTAGGTATAAAACATGTTTTTAAAAACAATTAAATCACTGCGCTGACATTAATGATTTATATTTTAAGATAAGTGGATATACATGTTCTGTACATCATAATTAAAAAAAAACCAATTAAAGAATTTAAAATTGACTCTTTAAAGTCAAAACTACCATCTATATTAGTATTTCCAATTTATAACTTTTAAAATTACTATTACTTTTTTGGCTCAGATAAAAGTTATAATTGCTTATCAAATATGAACAAAAAAGTTATACAAACCTTCATCTCGAAGTGTGAATCTTCCCATTTGTGGGAAAAGTTTAAATTCTTCAAGGCAAACAACACCTGAACATTCTAACCTCATTATGACTACTTGATCTTGTTTAACAAATCTTGGTCGCATATTTGATTTCGATCCAGTTTTTCTATCAACTAAGCATATTAATGCCTGTAAAAAGAAAATCACTAATATATCCTAACACGTTTCATATATTTATAACTAAATATTACCTTAACTTCAACTACTTCAGCAACACAATGGATATGCATTACTGCTGAATATCCAGCACATATAATGCTTTTGTGCTCTAATATAACAACCTGAAATTTAGATTTGTACGCATTAAATACTGTATCCAATTAATTTCAATTTGATTATAGTTTATACCTGTCCATCAAATATACGACAAGTTTTAACTGGATTGATTGGATCACATAAAATGAAACCAGGAGAAACATCTTCTTCTTCAACTCCTTTCAGTTTAACTTTGATATTTTCACCAGGTCCAACTGAAGTAACTTCTTCATCATCTGACCACAATTGATCAACAATAACTTGAGTCTGAAAAAAAAAATAAAATAATTAAGAGAAGTTTAAGCATTATATAACATAAGACATACTCTATTTGGCATTAATACAAGAATTTGTGTTCTTTTTGCTTCACCAGACTCTACTTTTCCCATGAGTACAGTTCCCATGTCCTTATATTTTTCTACAACAGGCATTATAAAAGGTCCGTCTGAACGACGATTTAATAAAGGTAAATTGTCAATAAATGGAATAAAAGCAGGCCCTCTAGAAAAAAAACAATTTAATTATAATTTGTTATAAAAATATATTAACATTCTTACCTATACCAAGGGCAAATTGATTCATCAACTTGGTCTTTTAGGCCTAATCCTGTCTGACCGGATACAGGCATGAATGTTAAATCTTTAGTTACATTAAACCCAAGTTTTTTTAAGTAGGGTAAAATTTTATCTCTACATTCTTCATATCTTGCTTTTGACCATAGGACAGTTGAATCGTCCATTTTATTTATTAATACTACCATATGTTTGACTCCTGCTGTTTTTGCTAACATAGCATGTTCTCGGGTTTGACCACCTCTATCAAATCCAGTTTCAAATTCACCTTTACGAGCTGAAATAACCTAATCATCAAAAATAAATAAATAAATTACAAATTTTTAAATTTTATAAAAAATATAGTATTACTTAAATTATATTTAACAGTCAGTTACCATTAATAGTAGTATTATAACATTTTTTAAATTATTATTTTTAACGTATATATATATATATAACTTAAATGTCATTTTTTCAAATGTTTTATTTTATTTGATAATGAAAACCAAATTATGATTAATTTAAACAATTAAAACTTCTCTAATTATTTAATAGAATTATCTTTATTATAATATTTTAAAAATTAAAAATTGACTGTTCATTGTTAAAACATAGTAATTAAATAATTAGGTCTTCTTCATCACTTTTCCAGCTATTTAGAGTCAACTACCATGGTCCTTGACCTCCATTTGACTACTCGATCTCCCACATGTTTCACACACACACACACCAACAGTTCTTATATCACACTTAATTGCATTCAACTACTTCTTTGGTCTTCCTATTTTTCCTTCAACGCTCATTAGTTAAATAATTAGGTAAGAATAAAATAATTTAGTTACATAAAATATTAAAGTATTTTTTATTAAACATTTTCATTGATTTAATATTAATCAGTTTTTATTAGAATAAGTATTTTAAACATACCAAAACCGCTAAATCAGCTTGAGCAGTGCCACCAATCATATTAGGTACAAAACTTTTATGGCCGGGTGCATCCAATATTGTAAAATGCTTTCTCTCAGTTTCAAAATATGCTCTTCCTACTTCAACAGTTTTACCTTTTTCTCGTTCTATATATATATAAATATATAACATATTTCAATAATTAATTTTAAAATTAAATTATTTATTTTATATTTATCCACCTTCTTGATTAGTATCTAATGCCCAAGACAAATACCACGATTCTCTGCTCCTTTCTTTAGCTTCTTTTTCATATTTATCTAAAGTTCTTTTATCTACCATACCAGTAAGAGCCATTATTTGACCACCAATAGTTGATTTTCCAGCATCTAAAAAAATAAACAATTAAATTCAAATATTATATCCCAAAAGCATTACTATATATTAATTTAAAATTACTTGATATCTATTTATATTATAAAAATAATAGGTAATATAAATATATAATTTTTTAGTTTATTTAGTGAATGTTTATATTTTTGAAAATACAAAATATATATATATATACTAACGTAACCAGTAGGAACTATATTTTAAATGGTTAAAATTGAGTCTTATACTTTAATGTATAATAAAATTTGGTCATATAATTGAAATAATAATTACTTATTATTATATTGCTGTTACCTATTTAATTTAATTTTTCATATATCTTTAAAATTATTTATTAAGAATATAAATGTAACAAATAGAAAAAATATCGTTTAGATCTATGAAGTCTGTTAAAAAAGTATTGAAACTTGTAATCACAGTTTTTATTTTAATTATTCCAATTTTTTGTTTTTTCAATATAGATCTATTCATACATTTAATTTGATGTTTTTAAAATTTTTATCAATCATCATTTTCTCTTGTTTTGAAATAAAAGCAAAAATAATCAAAAACTTGGAAAGACGATTAGAATTTGAGGATATTTATATTTATTAAAAACATGAACAGGTACAACTTCTGGCTCTTTGAATTTTAGTTTCAGTTTCTTTATCCAAAATTAATACTTATTTACAATAGAACCTCAAAGCACATACTCATTGGGCACAAATTTTATATACTCATAAGACAATTATCAATATGCATCTTACTTTTTTCAAAAAAAATTGTAATTGGTTTTCAATCATGTCTATATCTTCAAGACTAACCTATAATATTAATTTTGAGTATGTGAACCTTTAAATTTCTATTGTTTAGTTAAATATGACATTTAAATGATTTTCCCTCAAATAAATAGAAGAAATAAACATAAATACAACAACTGTCTTAACAGCATTTCAAATAAAAGAATTATAATTGTACTACTCAAATGTAATACATAAATTAAGAAACAATAATAAAACATAGATATTACATTTTAGGTCTATATAACCTATAATATATAAAAATTATTTTTTTTTAATTGAATAACAATGAAAATTTTAAAATACTATATAATTGACTGAGACTTACCTACGTGCCCAATAATGACAATATTGATATGTTCCTTTTTAAGTTTTGGCTCAGATTCTTCTATAACCTTTTTAGGAATAGGTTTCGGTTTCTCTTCATCACCATCAATATCATTTTCAACGTCAAAATCAACATTGTCATTTACAATAGGTTTAGCAGTGCCATCTTCAGGAGTGCTAGATGCTCCATCCTCCCAAGAGTCAAGCACGATGGCCGAAGCACCTCCACCAATATCACTAGCTACTGGATCTCCTGTATCATCAACATCTAAATAACACTGATTTATTAAAAGTGGCACGTCATAACCTCTAAACAGATACACTTACTGATGATTGGCTTCTTGTCACCACTGGTCTTATCTTCTTTAATATCTGCTACACGATCGTGGTCATCATCGTTAGACTTGGCGGAAAATGAAGCAAACGAAGGTATGAATTCTACAGCATTCACGTTCAGCTGCTTAATGAGTTTCTGCTGCAAATCGCTAGCACTCGAATTGGCCTCATCAGCTTCTTCCCACGAGTCCGGTGCCGCGTTGTTGGACATATCTGTCGGTTCCTTCCCGTATATATGGTATCCAAATGACGAAGAAAAACACCGGTTCACATTGAAAAACAATTGACGTGGACAAAAAAAAAACGTGTTTCGAAAGAAATAAAAGCAATCACTATTCAGTGTTCACGTCTCATGATATAGGCATACGGTATGAATGGTACGATACACGTATAATACTATAATTTTTCACTGGAAAACGGAAGCGCTATGTGTAAATACTCACAGTGTAGCCATGACACGCTAGACTCACTATCATTGCGGTTGAATGAATGATAAGATAAGTCACCTACAATGATAAAAATCAAATTTCAGGAAATTGTCTAGGAAAATATTTCGTAGTCCGTATGTACTCTTTAAATTGTGCCACCATAATTTACAATAAATAATAATTAATGGTTTTATTGATATACTTCTCTATATGATACTCTTGTAGATTGCTTCGTTATGCTATAATATAATGAAAATCAGTTTTTTTTGATATTGTGTTATCAAAGCCAATGTATTGGTTTTACTATTACGTTATTTTTCCGTGTATGAACAGTACAATAAATATTTAAAATATTTATCTTAATCTTTAATTTTTTTATCTTTGTTTAAAATTAAGTTTTTTGGTAAAATAAATAATCTTCCTAAACATTTTCGTATTAAAGAATCAGGAGTTGAATTTAAAATTTATTTTCCTTTACACATATTCAAAAAAGTTAGCTCTGGAAGAGAAGGGATTAAGGATTAACAGAAGTAAGACAGAGTATATAGAGTATAAATTTGAGGAAAAGGAACAAGTAGATGAAACAAGATGTGGAATGACAATAGATGGGGATGAGATAAAGGAGGTTGAATGTTTTAAGTATTTAGGGTCTGTCGTACAGAAGAACAGTGAGTTTGATGAGGATGTGAAGCATAGGATTAGGTGTGGGTGGACCAAATGGAGAGAAGCGTCTGGTGTCCTGTGCGATAAGAGAATTTCTATGAGACTGAAAGGAAAGTTCTATAAGAGTGTAGTGAGACCAGCAATGTTGTATGGTTCAGAGTGTTGGACGGTGAATAAGAAAATGGAGCAGAAAATGAGCGTAGCCGAGATGAGAATGCTTAGGTGGATAAGTGGGGTGACAAGAGAAGAT
>JAIPRN010000765.1:0-66750 GCA_025469175.1 Geopemphigus sp. TES_GeoC_2020
ATATATTACTTTTAAATTATAAACGTTTAAAAAAATTAAATATGTCTGGAAATGTTTTTAAATTATTTTAAAGATACTTATACGATTTATATGAGAATAATGTACCGATAATCTAGATTTAATTAATCTCATATGCGTCGAAAAATAAATTAAACCTGTATTTCAATTAAAATTATATATTTTATGACTACAACTATTTTATATGGAAATAAAAATGTAATATGTATGTACTTAAAAACAAATATTCAATATTTTTGTATAAAACTTTTCAAATATTAATAATATTACTTTTAAACGTATAATTTAAAGGTATTTTAATTTTCGCTAATTAGTAATTTTAGTCGCAAAAGCTTTTGAATTTTAGTTTATTAATATATTAAATTCATTTCGTGGATAAATAGGTATTAATTTATTTTCTGAGCCGAATAATTTTCTATTTAAACAATCACGTATAAATAATAATATAAAAACGTACGTCATAATTACTTTTATATAGCGTGCCTGACAACAATACAATGTTAATTTGAAGTATCATGAATTACACAGTGTGCGCATATAAATGCGAAATGAATAATTACAATTATGTATTTTAGGTACCTAATGTATTTTCCTATTTAAATTTCAGTCACTTGAATGAGCGAAAAAAGTTGTAAAAAACTAATTTTATTTTTCGTTCAAGTGTGCTGTTTTTTGTCTCTTCGCTTTATTAATTCCGTTGTTAATTAAAATAAACGATATTTCTGTGGCTTATCAAATGCTTCCTAATCCACTAAGCTCACTTTTCGTTCACCGTAGTAAACTTCTTAAGTACCAATTTATAAATAAATTTAGATTATTTTACCCTTCTATAAACAAATGTCAAACATATTCGGACTCGTTTCTTTTAATTATATAAAATAATAACTTATTTATTATATACCAAAAAACAATTATTTCATAATGCAATTCACGTGTATAATATACAACGTTTTTCATATTTTTTTTTAAATTTCCTTTTTGCTTTGATAATAATTATTCATTAATTCGTGAGAAATAAGTATGTAAAATATATTTCGACGAACAAATGTAAAAAATTATTATTATCAACGTAGAGTATCATAAAGATATTTTATCCTCGTATATATTTATTTAAATAATATACTACCTTTAAATGTAAATAGGTTAATACTATTATAAATAATACGTTTCATTTGTTTAATTCACTTTTAATTTACCTCTTTTAGGGTTATTGTGTTCCTTGAGAAAAATGGTAAAAATATCAAATTCGAATTCCATTCGCGTACGTTTCTAGTATTTTTCAATTTATTCGTTAACACATTTTTAAATAATTAGTTCGTATTTTTTTATTTTTTCTTATAATGTAACGGACAGAAATTAGTAGTAAATTATACCACATTGCATAATTTGAAAATATGTGTTAGTCTATGTTAATAGTAACAAATTTAACGCAAAATTGTCATAAAAATCAGTTTTTCACTACATTTTATAAATTAGTTATTTTAAATGAAATACCTTTATATTTATACATAACGTTAAAATGGATAATTTCTAAAGTATTTATTTCATTTTTTTTTTGTTCTGCAACACATTTAAAACGCTCTGATGGTTTAAGATTAAATCCAACTTAAAGGATTAAAGGGATTATTATGGTGTAAATTTTTATGTTATTATAACACTTTTTATTTAAACGACAATATACGTTATATATTATAAATTATAATTTATCGAGATTTAAATATAATCGAGGGTAACTCAATTTACGAATATGTAAATGATAAACATTAAAGTGGTATTTTTTACTTATAAAGCAGAGTGAAAAAGAAAGTGAAAAAGGAAAATGCGGAAAGTAAATCATTCTATTATTTTCTGCTGGATTAACTCTTACAGTGAATTACTTAAATGAGTTACTCAAAGAACGTGCGTTGAATATTCGATATTTATATTTTGTTTTTGAACGACGTTTTAAAAAATTTACTGAATAAATCGTTACTATTATTACAAATATAAACTAACGCAATTTTTACTATCCATAATAGTTTCAACAATACAAATCCACGTATTGAATGTTTTTTTTTAAATTAGATCTTTTTTCCAAATATATATCGCAGACTATTTATAGTTAGGACATTTTGCCGTACCTATTCACATATCGAACGATGAATTACTAAAATGTTTATATTTATTTAATATAATTTTTTATACGATTTGTAATAAAACGAAAATATGTGCTTTCAAAATTAAATTAAATTTCTGAAGATATAAAATGTAAATGTTCTGTATTACATATATACAATGTTAAATGTTATAATCGAATAATTGAAATTCAACTTATATTTTTCAATTTATACACTATCATTGTACTACTAAGTATATAATTTACAAAAATTAGGTTAAAAATCATTAAGTTATATTATAACGACCATCGATCAACAATCACAGAGGTGCATTCAATTTGTCTCAAAAGCTGTGCATATATAGTTATGTTTCTATTACGAGTATTTGTTATTGAAATTGAAACTGTGTAACAAACATTTAGTCTTGACAATTATATTTACCATTTGGTTTGAAATAAGTAGCCCGGAATTATGAAAAAACGATATGGTGCCGAGGATGACAGTACGAGGTTGAGAAGAAAGAATGTGACGAGTATTAAATGGGATTTTAAAGGAACTCAGTAGAGAAAAAAAGCTTGAGTGTGCTAAAGACAAAATGGGGCAATCGAAAAGAATATGATTAATGTCACAGAGAGCGGAAGTATTATGAAGTATACGGAGGAGAGAGTTGTTTAGGGTTATTTTACAAGAATGAAAAGGAAATAAGGTGTGGCCAAAACCTAGGCGGGCGAAAAAGCGGATTGTTTTGAAATGATGAGTATTATGACATCGGGAAATTTTTATTAAAAAACATATATAAATTGAAAATATTTTCACAAGTTTTTATAACCCTGATACTCGTATTATTTTGGCTGACAATTGTGCAGAATAAAAAGACTTCGTAAAATCTAAAAACTTAATAATAATAAGTAACGTCGATAGGTATTATATACTTTAGGTTTATATGTGACCTATTTTGCGAACAAATATATTTCCGTGTATCGTTTAAATATAAATTAAATACGTTATAAATATGTTTTTGAATTTATCGATGAACAATAATTTTCTGTTGTCGTTTTATTAAATAGCTAATATTACTCAAACATAATCCTAATAATATTTACAATTATAAATATTAAAGCATATTCGGCTCTAAATCGACGCTATTAACAACATAAAAATTGACAATACCGATTAAATATCAATAATGGATTATGTTCGTTACTATTGTAACGATATTTCGATTCGATGTTTTATTATGGGTCTAACGATCATTATTATGGTCCCCTTATAGAAAAATAAATATCCCGTGTTTTTATTATCATTATCATTTTTGATAATACAATCCGATAATGATTAACCAGTTTATAATAATTGTAGAAAAAATATTTGTCAAAAATTCCTGTATTCGGTGTTCAGAAATTGTAACAATTTTACACGAGCATATCTATTTAATTCTTACAGAGATAAATTTAATATTTATGATTCTGTCGTTAATAATTAATACCATACGATTGAATAATTAAACTGTTTAAATTATTTACAAACATAACGAATATGGATTTTAAACAAAATCGTTCGACTTCAGTGATATTTGATACGAAATAAAAAATCGCATTAGTTAGAGCATTCTTACGAAAGAATATTGAAATAATTTATTTGTAGATTATTCGTTTAGTCTGTACATGTTTTATTCTTAACGTATACATAAAACGTAAGAAAGAATTCATAAGTGTTTTGGTCACGAATTATTATTTAATTCGATGAAAACGATTTTTTTAATTTCAGCTTATTTTATCAAAATAAGTATTAGGCAGAATTCTATCGAGTTTTATAATAATAATTGTGTTTACATTTATGATGCCCGAAATATTTCGGATACGAAAATCATTTTATTTCCTATGGCAAATAACAATATATTCTAATGTTAATCTTATAAACTTATGAACTAAATATTCTATACACCTTTAATAGTAACTCGTGACGACGAAACAAAATTAAAAAAATAATACGTTAGAATAATAGAGTGTACTTCACGGAATCTGAAACGATTACTACGTTATTATTTGTTTTGAAATCTTTAAACGATTAAACGATTTTATCATAATTATTGTTATTAATCGCTTCGTTAGAAAACCTTACGTCGTAATCGTTTTCCTAATGTGACTATTTATCATATTTTAAGAATTTAATAAATCGGCACATTTTCAGGCGTATATTTTCGCAAAAAACTTACCCTAGCAGTGAACTTTCCACGTAACTTTATAACAGTAGCATAATTCTTTTTCAAACAAACATAATTCGTATTATTCAAGTTTATTCAACAATACGGACAAACTGAATATTGTTTTATGTACAATAGTATACACTATTAACCACATATGTATCGTATTTTTATAGTATAATGTTTGTATTTGATTACAATACAATTGTTCCTACGCGCCTATTCATTATTTATTTTATTATACGCACACGTCACTGACATATATTTGTATATATTGTATTTTTTATATATATATTTAACGAAAATTATTAATGTGTAAAATATTACGTAACTGAAAAATAAAGTTAATTGAATGGATTTTTCATTGAGCTTGATCTCTGATTAAAACTATCAACGAGTGTGTGCTCAGTAACAATTATCTTACTAATATCATTTTTACTTCAATAGTTATTACGGTAATATTTACGTAATAATTATGCGTAATTCGTCGTAGGCAAAATTTATCGTTGTACGTGTATTTAACCCCAAATCTCCCGATCGTCTTCATACTTTTTTTTTGCTAAACATAGTTGACCATAAAAATGAAGCTGTTTCCGATTTCGCTTTAATTCGTATACCGCCTGTTTATCCGCGTGCGTGCGAACCTTTATACATTTACACGTACGGTTTTCGGACCAATTGTCGGTCTCTTTCATCGTAAACACGACGAACATTAAGTTCGTTAACATACACGATCCACTGCACTGCTGCTGCTGTCGATTTTCCCGAACATTTATTGCACGTCGAAACTTATCGCGTAACACCCGATCGGAGGTTGAGTTAAATCTGACACATTTGCATTTAAACCGTGTGAAATAGCAGCTGCCTTATCCACATACTAACGTACTTGTATGCATATTACAAGTCGTTTTAATGTCGTTCGCCGATATTTGATTCCGAATTTGAGTCGACACGTAATACATAATACGAATAACGATTGCTGGCAACCCCGGGGTTTTTCGTCATTTCATACTAATGTATACGAATTTATTCGTATATAACAACTCTCTCGGGGAGACTTATGCAAAACGCGGTATTTTTGAAACTCGTTTTTATTCCTATTCACTTGCTGGCGCCCTAAAACGTAGCTCTATTTCCCCACATTCGTAAATTTATAAGGATAAACTCCGTGTTACCCTTGTCACACAAGAGGTTTATAATATTTTTTACTCATTCAAAGCGGTTCCGTTGCTCTAGTTGTAGCTATACAAATATATATACGTGTGTATGTGTAAAAGCCTGTTATACAATTTTGTTTATATAATGATTCACTGGTTTGAGTTGCTAAGTGATTCGAGTGCATCATATAGACGGGCGGATGTAATTAAATTGTTTTAGCTTTTGATATATTTCGAAAAAACAAATTATAATAGAGTTAAATTAACCTATATTGTCTTCTATATACCTATTACATCCAAAGCCCTATTACCGAAAATTATAAATTCTATTGAAAGCGACCTGAAATAATGCCATCGGGTAAAACTTTTAAATACACGCAGTAATCCCAATTTTAATCACTTATAACAAAACAATTTCCCGAGCCTATTATGGAAATTCTATTAAAAAATTCTTAAAACGCACACGCCTTTTATTAATAATATAAATATATATGTATTTATTTATTTATTCTGCATATTATTTTAAAACGTGTTAAAATTAGTTTAAAAAAAAATTTCTTTTTTTATAATAAACTTCTAATATATTTGAATATTTAATTCAACCTACTACTTCACGAAATATAATTAGAGAAAATTCACTTTATATTTAATTTTACGTTTTTAAAATCGCTTATATGTACCTGAATTTTATACAAGAACATAATATACATAATACGTGTAAGTGATCAATATTATATATATATATATAATTATTATGCTATATATATTAATATAGCAAATAATTTATCATACTTTTATTAGATTTCAATACCGTTTATTATCTTTTTCTTTAATAAATAAATATAAAATGACCGTGATAATTACAGAACAATCTCTATGATATCGATTTGTAGTATCAAATTTAACAAATAGAAACAGGATAAAAAAACCATTGTGTTAGCACTCGTCTCGGTACGCTTGACTCAGAGCAAAGTGATATTATTAATGTTTAATTTTAAAGCGCCGCAAAACCATAAAGTTTCAAAAATGATCTCAGAAAACTGCAATTTTTTAGAAATACAACTACAGAAAAGTAGAAACATTTTCTATTCGTAATTTTCTCGAGGAAGAGACGAAGAAGTACATCTTTGAAGTACAATATATTCATATCTCGATCTTCTATCGACAAATAATTTCGACGCTCATACTGCTTAAAAATTGTTTAATCGAAAAATGACATAATTTTAAAAATAACTCGACGTTGCTTTGATTTTATATTTAAAATAATTAATAATATTTATTTTATCGTTTCAATTCTCAATAGCCTACCTCATTACACTCATTAGATATCTGCGAGTTCAAAAACGTACAACAATCGCGCTATATTATCTATTTAGTTTTTACGTAAATAATTTCATTAATCGAATTAAGCACGTTCGACTACTAAATTCTGGTAGGGATTGAAAGACTTGGACCACTGATCTGACGCGAATGGCTCTTTTCTACATAGGTCGCTAACTCTTTGTAAATATTCTGAATTTTTCTCGGAGACTGTGTCTACCAATACCACGATATATTCATTTTGTGTAACAAACATAAAATCGACGTATCGGCAGGAAAACGGCGCTGAAAAACTCAAACGATATTCCTGGTTAGTATATTCCTCGTTTACCGTAAAAAGCCCAAAACCAGAGTGCCTAAATATAGTTCGCGTACATAATACTCATTTTTTAATACGTGTCTTTGTCAATAAGTCCCCAGCAAATATAAAGGACACACAAAACGCTTTAAGTAAATATTGTTCTAATTGTGGCAAAAAAAGTATATAACTAAATAAACACCTAAATATTTTTTATACATTCACTCGAAACTGCTTATGGAATTATAAAAAAACGTTCTTTATAACACTAAATTATAAATATCTTGTTAATTATACCCTTTTTTTACGTATTTTACATTATTACAATAAATTATTATTAGCGTTCGAAATTGAGCGGGTTTTTATATTTTTGTGGTTGTTCATATTGGGTACTATGTAAGCATAAAATACATTTCACCATGCGCTGCTTAAAATAAAAAGCTGTTTAACGTACGTTTCAGCATTTTTATAATTCTAAGGTCGTATATTGATTATACAATGTGTATTTTAGTGATTTTAATTTGTTACCATACTTAAGTAAATATATTTTGACGAATTTAAAAAAAGAAAATTATAAACGTTAAAATGTATATGCGTATATATCGTTAAGTTTTGACATCGGCCAACTTGAGGCAAAACAAAAATATATTTAATAAATATTTTAGTTACAATTTATTTATACGTTTAAAAATTAACGCCAATTTAATTCTATTTTGTATTTAGTTTATAGCTTCTTTATAAAAATATATATAATAATAATCTATAAAAGTATTTTATAGAAATTGATAAGAAACAGTATGCTTCGTTGAATATATTAATCGGAATTTTACTTATTATATAAATATAAAAATATTAATACACTTACGATATAATCTTTTACACCTATTACATATTCATAAATGTATTATATAATATTATATTGTTAGACGAGAGAATATTTACTCTTTAGATTTATATTTAATTATTGCATGCCGAAATACCCTCCGGTACATAAAATCCGCTCTATTTAATCTCTCGTTATTTTCTAAAATATATTCAAGGTTGTTAGTTGTACCAAGAGTCAAGTTTGGGTTCTAAAATTGGTTTTATTTTCAAAAACTACAAGAATATAAACTTTTAATTTAAATTCTTTACTTTTTAGTGATTTCAAATATCGTATAAATTTTTGTTTCCGATTTTTATTTTTGTTACTAGTTTTTCATTGTAAAAAAATGCTATTGATCGAAAATAATAATCTATTCAACTTAAATACTATTATTATGTATATGAGTTAAAACACGTATTCAATGCATAAAGCTTCTAATTTACCTAAATTATATCCACGTTAAAAAAACTTTTGAAATAAATAAGAAATATTTTCTTTTCGATGTCATTATAAAAAAAACTATATTCTATATTTGTTGTAGTAAAAAAAATATATCATAATTACCTACCATTATATATAGTTAAAATCATAATAAACCAATTGTTTAAAATACATTTCTAATTTTATTAAAATAAATTTCATTAATTATTTAATACATTACTCATAATAAAAATAATAATATTAAAATATATAATTTCGTTATTATTACTGTTACACCTTATATACGTAATTTTTTTTTTACAATAGTTGGAAAGACATTTAAATATTTTTTTTATTTAAAATATCAATGGAAATTGAATGATTTTTCGTACAACGGTAATTTTTAGATATAATATGTGGGTCAACATTTGCTTTATTGATAATTTTACTTTTAAAATATCATATTTAACAAAACACTGCATAACACTCTTTAGTACATTTTTTAGAAATAAAATTACGTATTCAAACTAAAATGTCTTTTCGTCCTTTGTTTTACCCACATAAATAAAATTAAAAAAATACAAGTATTATTTTGTATTTTTGTTTCACTATAAAACTATACACAGCCTATGCCTTTCGAATAATATTTTTTAGCTATTCGTAAATTTTGAAATTGTTTTGAAATCAATACGTATTGCTGTATTCATAATACATTAAACGAAAAACATATTATACCGTTCACATTTTTCAATTAATTTCAAATTTTCAAAAACTATTCATTATTTACTATAAAATGTTAATACGCGTAATATACGATATTTAATATTTTTTGATTTTCATTATTACATATCATATTACAAAAATCAACACACAAAATAACGGTAATAAATAGATATTAATATAAGATTGTAGAGTATAATACAATTGCAATATTGGCTTTATTATTCAAAATATACATTACGTTCAATTTTTATTACAAATACTGCTTAATAGTTTTTCTATATATCATTGTCTTAAATATATTAAAAAATATCGAAATTGTATAATTTATTATATAGTATCCAAGTTTTTAATGTAATATTTAATTTCGTGTCGTATTAATTTTTGAATTAAAGAAATCTTTGTGAAAACAATAATTTTATATATTTTGTCTCATTTACCGAATTAATTTAGTTTACATACCTATTTGTGAAATAATTCAATTTAAATACAAAAAATATACGTCAAAATATATTTCGGATATATTTGTAATAATTTTAATACAATTTATCTAAGTACTTTTCGTTAGAATGTGTACTTTAATTATATTTTCGTGATTTTTTCTCCATCTGGTGGATTATTATACTCAACTTTTCATTATAAATGCTGTATCGAGTTTTGACGGACCGTTACTTTCTTATGTAGTTTATTGTTGTCGAGCGTTCGACATATTATTATTTATTATCCATCGTTAATATATCAGATCAATTTTATTTCCATATATTAACATAAAAATCGTCGCGTTACATTAAAAAAATATTTATGAGTGACGTGAATATTATGTCGGCGATTTTTTTCGTATATTTCACTTTTATTATTATTTTCTACGTAAAAACGAAATTTAAAATGTAATTTTCAACCTCTTCGGATAAAGCATATGTCGATATGCCAACGAAACAGCAAAGCTGTGTTAGGTATAATGAAATGCGAAAGATGTAATAATATACTGAATGATCGACGGAGATAACAAATAGCCCGATAATGTGTTATAGCTACGTACTTTGACGTCATTTCAGTTTGTGTTTTCTTAAAAACTCGTACAAAAAAATAGCGTTGTATAAGGAATGAAATTCTTTAAGTAAGAACGGTCGGTTTTTATATTACTTTGTCAAAAGTTGGCACCGGTTAGCGGTGAATGTATCGTGACTGGTTATCGTTAATGACATTCTCGATAATACTTAAATTGTGTATACAAGATATTTTATCACCTCAGTTCCTTATGAGAAAACCTACATTATTATTAACAAAGAGAATTTGAATTATTGACGCGATCGAAATTTAAAACGGTGCCTTGGACAACAATGGCGGTGGCAGAACACAATACACACGTAGATACGATTCCGTTTTAAAAACGTTTCCAATTTCGTTACAAACTTCTCGTACGACGTTTCGACAGGGTTCGTTTTTAGTTTTTAATCTAATAACAGCGACGTAATAGTTAAATACGTCGTGAAATTATTTTATTTCGTTCGTCTTCTTCCACGCCTTTCCACTCTCTACTATAAGTAGGTCACCCCCTTCCTCTTGTTATAAACCTTCATAGATCTCGATCCCTCACCATTAGTTCATTCACACCAACTATCCTCATATTAATCTGTATCCCGTCTGTCCATCTCGCTCTCCTCTTTTTCCCTCAACTACCATTTCCATATACGATTTTATTTCGATCACTTAGCGTAATATAAACCGTAGTTATAAATTAACAACTAGTGGTGATTTCTATTAAACTTTCATATCGCAGTGGATTCAAAAGCTTTGCGTATACTATATACTTTCGAACAACCGCCATTTTTATTAGTTTGTATTTTATAAAATAGCGAAAAATTATTATAGTCTTCTTGATAATAAATATTATAATTTTAGACGCATTTACAAACAAACGGCTTACAGATGATTTATGAATGCCATCGACGATAAATAATTTTAGTATCGTAAATACTTATTATCCAGCGATCATATATTCTGTGTATTGACAAAAATAAATATCGGTTAAAATAATCATATTGAACATACTTTGATTATTTTAAAATAGGCTTCGCTTAAAATCGTATACAAATACAATCGTTTAGTTAATAAGTCACTATTTTCAATTAAAAACAATACTAACTTATATACTCGTAATTTTTATAAAACGTTCGGATGAAAAATATAATTATAATATTATTTTGGATCCATGACGTAAAATATTATAACAATAATAATAATAATAATAATAATAATAATACGTGAGTGTTTATATAATGGCGTAAAACCTGTTAAATTTAATCTAAGCCAATAATATAAATTAAAAGGTATTACAGAGAGAATCGGCATTCTCCTTGTGCACAAACTGCGGCCCGAATTACAATATTATTATAACCATTAATATATTATATTATATTTTCAAACCACAAAGATTATACATAGACGTAGTTTATACATATACAAGTAATTGACTATTTAAAGAAAAATAACTTTACTGATATTAATAATTATGATAAACATAACTGGTTCCATAAAAAAATAAATCGAAATACAATACCCGGTAGAATATCTGAATAACTGTTTTATAACATTTAGTTCATAGTTCATTATAACATTATTTGGCTAGTTAAAAGATTTCGTAAATTTAACAAATGTTAATTTTAAATTCCAGTGTTTTAATTTTACATTAATATTTCTATTATTTTACCATTGTGTGACAAGTGCATTATGTAGTAACGACCAACTGCAATCGCGTGCGCGACGTCTAATTTCAATTTACCGCTTTACTTATCAACTATGATTTTTTCGATATACGCAATAAAGGGTACACGTTACATACCCGAAACTTAATATAGTTACCGTATAACATTTACGTAATTAATAAGCCAATAAGAAAATTGTATTATTGATCGAGGAAAGTCACAATTGTTTGTACTTTATTTAATTGAACTTACCTTTACTTTGTACTTCCGCGCACGCGCTCACACACACACACACACACACATATCGTTACACGAAAAATCCCTGAAAATAATCGTATCTTTCCTTTATCAATTAATTTATTTCTCTATTTCAGGGTTTAGAATTACATAATACACTACTTTAAAAATTCGGCTAACTATAGTAGTTATTAATTATTACTACTAATACAACGCCGTTATAATAATCAATAATTTCGCTATATTATTATTATTATGAAATAAAAAGAATAGTAAATTTAAATTAATTAAAACGTTCATGTTGGAATAATCGTAACGGTGTCGATTTATACATTACATTTAATATTTGTACTGGACGCTCTATAATCAGAGTTTGAAATTGTTTAATCATATTCGATACCTTTCAATTAATATTCCATAATCATTTCTGATCCAAACATTTTGATTCATAAACATTTTAAAATAGCCAGTTAACGTGCTACGTTTTGTTGTTGAAAAATTGACAAGCTATAATTAAGTTAATGCATTAATAAATATTTGACGTGTTATTTTATTGAAATAAACGTGACTGATGGATAATCAAATATTATTTGATATAAAATGCCTTGAAAGATATTTGAAAAGTTTTTATTCTCAAAATGTTATCTTTTCAAATTAACTTTCCTGATTTTACAATCTTCTCAATACATTCTACAGTACTTCCGTATTGAAATAAAATATAACATTTCGAGAAAACATTCTTAGGCTATCTGATCCTATCTATCTTACGATGAATTCTTATTTAAATTAAACTTAAGTATAAAATAATTTCATTTATTTGAAACAATTTAACTTCTTTTTAAAAAAAAAATAATACGATAACCGTACTTTTATATTAAAAAACAAGGTGATTACTTAAAATCGTTAATTTTTTATTAATTTTGGTTATGAAAAATTCTAATAAAAATTGTGCTATTCATTCTAAATTATTTCTTAAGATACAAAAATCTAAATGAATTATTAAAAAATAATATATTTTATTACTATAAATACTTCAAACTTGTTTCAATATTATTTTATTCGACATAGTATTAAGTTATATTAATACATTACAATATCGATATTTTAACATAAATTCTAAAAATGAACAAATAAATATTTAAATTATGGACAGTAAACCAAGTGAATTTATAATTTAAGTGTCTTGTCATTGAAGTAAAGTGTATGCTTTTTGATTTTTAGGACAAGAAAAAATATTAACAAAATAGTTTGTACTTAGACAATAGTGTATTAAGCGTAATATAAAGTATTTGTAAGGTAGTATATAAAATAGCTTGTCTGTCCAAACATGACAGTGAATATGAGACAAGACAATACTTGTATTCAGAAATCGAAATGTCATTATATAAATATTTTTCGTAACGTCCAATTCATATTAATATTATTTACACAAAATGGAAGCGTAATATTATATTAAGTTTTTCCGTCATAAAAATAGGTAATTGTTAGCGTAAAACGTGGATAATGTATTAATAAAAATTATAGTTAAATTTTATCAAGCAAAACTATAAAAGATCAAAAGCCAATTGTTTGAAATAAGAACATTTGGTATAGATGATGGTATTTCGTTATAAACATAAATAATATGACATACTGACCCTTTAACTAAATTGAAATACTTAATAAGTATTTTAAAAATATTATTACAGAATAAAATTTAGTTTTCCTTACCCTAACATTTACTAAGCATTATCGTGGTCATATTAAATAAGTTAAAATCAAGAATTAAAAATTCGGACGAAACCACGAATTTAACATTTCTACTATAAACGTTTAGCTTTAAAACATTGCCTGTGTTTTTCGTGTTAACAATAACAATATTTACATTTTACTGCAATGTCTTATATAAAAATATACACAATATAGCTAACGTTTTGTTTGAGTAGACAACTGGAATTGATTTTCACTGTTTAACGACGTAATGAACTTGATCGATAAATCAACATATATATATATATATATATGTATACAGTAGAGATCATTTTTCGTGTTGATTCGGTTATTTTGAAAACAAAAGTATATAAAAAGAAACAATACAATAAGTTCTCTGTCAGAGAAAAATCTGATAATTCCGTTCATTGTTATTCCCATCGATAAAATGGACGCCGTAAGTACGAGATCCCTTAGCACTTTCTAAGGTTAAACAAATATTTCTATTTAAAAATGATTAATCCATGATAACGAATTATATGTACGTTGTGATAAATACATTTCGTATGCTTCTACCTTTTCATCGTTTATTGTTTATTTACGCGTCATTGTCACAATATTTTTAATCAATTACATCATAAATACAACGATTACTTAAGTGAAACATTAAACATGTCTATCGAATTGCGAAAATTAATCGCGTTCAGGAATATTGGTAATACTTATTAAATGGTATATAAAATATATTAAACAAAATCGTATTTACAACGATATAATTTACAAATTATTATAATAATAAATACAAACTAGGCAATTTTTGTATATCTTTTACTATCTAAACTTTAAGATTAAAATTACAAGCCATACTAATGCCAATGACCACAGCAGTCTAGACGTATTTGTTAACAATAATAAATTATATTCTCAATTATAAGATGAGATATGTAATTAAAAAGATGTACGAATTCAGCGCTCGATACCTTCCCTTACCAATAAATACAGCCTTACGAACATAAACATAGCCCTATATCATTACTTTTGTTTAAAAACTATCCGTTTACCCATTAAGACTGTAGAAACCGTATCAACATTTATTAACCAGTAAACAAGTAAAATATTTATATTATCTATTAATTGGATACATAAGAATACAATAGTAAACTACACTTACCGTGATCTACTTCGGCGTTTTTGATTAAATATATCGACGATGTTTTTGTTAAATTTTATACAAAAAACAAAATGTATAATCAATGAACCGTAAAATATTTTGAACGTAAAAATAACTTACCGTGGATCGCTGTATCGATATATGTATTTCGTAAACAACGTTACGTAAATTAATTAAAACATAAAAAAAAAACGAGGAAAAAATTACAAAATATACAATATGTTTGATAAAGAAATTCAAGTATAATAAAAACGTCTGGAAAAAATGAAAACGTCCGTTAAAACAGCTCGCCTGAAATTTTGTAGACAATACAAAACTGCGCATTGTTTAAAACATATCTGTTACTCAATTCTCGATGAACAGCATAAAATAGTAAAACAAACATTACATAACAGTAATGTTACATATATATGTAACACCATGATGTTTACTAACACGTGATAAAAAAAAATCGGGAATAATTATTATTCGTAGAAACGAAAAATAAACGGTTAAATACTGACATTTTTTCAACGAAATGTGATACTATCGGAACAAATGTACGTACTAATAAACACGCGGCAATCGCGATAGTAAAAGTGAAATAAACGTTTTGTTTATTTTACATCGTGGACATGTATTACATATAATAGTCTGAGTGCGACTAATACGGTTGGTTATAAATATCAATTTCAAATTATAATGTACATAACAATATGTATTACACGTCGTATTATTATATATCGGTTTTATTTTTATAACGCAAACGGCATTTTTTATCGTTCTCCATTTGTAAACGTGGAAGAAATGTATTATCCTAGGTACCGAACCTTTTCTAACACGTGATCATGTACACTATATAGGTAGATGGGTCGACGCAAGTGTATATTGTACAATATTTGGAAGATAATGTGCGTGATTCGATTTCAAACAACTAATATGCACGTCGATGATAATAGACTACAATCATAACTATATGGCAGGTTATAGTCGTAACGACAATATTCCCAAAAACAAAATGTATTTGTGTAAATACGTTAAAAACAACAAAACTGGCACCGGTACATTAGCGATTTACGTACACATTTTACACTCATACCCGTCGCCATTTTTATTGTTAGAACACAAAATACAATAATAGTATACACTAAGTGTAAAATTAATACGTTGTATAGACTTATAATTTTACAGTTTGTAAAAATAATATAAGGCATGTAAACTTAACATTATTACGCGGTTAATGATTAAATATATATATAAACCGTAAACGGCTGTTAAAAATTAGCCATATAAATACAAAAGTTACGGAAAGTAACTTAGTAACAATAACGAAATGTAATTTAAAGATGTCCTCGTGACGTGTATTCATAGAATAAAATGTGCTTTTATGTCCAAATAAATATGCAAACATAAATGTACTCGTTTTGTAAATATTATTTATTGAATTAGTTCTAGAAAATATAAACGGTAATTAACAATTCGGTTTGGGTAGATTTTACGTACCGGTAGAATTCGGGCTATGAAATGACACACTTGGTCACGGTCACACTACTCGTAAGTATAATAAGACACTTAGACGAATAACGGTGTCCGCAATATAGAAACCACGTAATTTTGTTTTAAAAACCTTTCGATCGGTTAAAGTGATAAATGAACGTGGTACGTCGATAATAAATTTCGCTTAGTTGTTAAGATTGCTAGAAACGAGTGTACAAATATATATACGACACACAAGGATACGATACTCTAATTAACGAAAATCCAAATTTAAATTTAAACATCCACGAGGACCACGACACTTCTATAAATATTTTATTAAACTGACAACAAAGATATAGTGTTTTCGTTTTTCATTTTTTCATATTACTTTACGCTATATACATATTATTCGTACGCAATTTATTATTATGATTTATAAAATATATTTAACAAGAAACAATGACAAAATGGCTTTGTAAATATGTTTTTTTCAGATTTCATTATTGGTGGTTCCTAAACTTTGATTTTAAAAGGTTACTCTTTGAATACTTACTACATCTATGAGCACTTATCACACTTTTACTATATTACAAATAGATAAGAACATAAATTACTAATCGTCACACCAAATTCGTGTCATGTCCTCTTATGTTACAAATGCCTATGTAATATCTCAGATATAATAGTTATATAGGGATTTCCTATAAGTATAATAAACCCAATGCCAATAGTCAGCGTCAAAATGAGTGTATTTATATTTCGATTGCATAATAATTTACATAATACAATTTGATTAAATAATTTAAAGCTTCGCGGCAGTTAATTATTAAATGTACATATTATTTTATGAACAAATAGGAAATTTTGTTTTCACGCCACAAATTGTAACACCTTAAAAGTTTAACGATTATTTTATCTAAGAAATAATGTTTATTTTAAAGTATTATTATGGAACTATAGACAAAGCTAAGAACTTGTCTGTACGTTTGGATTACCATACGAAGTATCGAGTAACAAACACGTAAACTTCAGTTTCATGTTTGTCCATCTCATTAAAATGTTCCTATGAAAATCAATGCTGTTGTTGGTTATATATTTTTAAAGAAACTAACTAAGATTTCTATTTTATTTTGTGAACGTTTTCACCTTTAACGCGACCATTATTTGTGTATTATTTCAGTAATTTGTGTGTATGAAACTTGCAAAATAGTTGACGTTAAAAAATATACTTTTATTTACACATTGTTATTTATTAGAATTATCTATTTACTTTAAATCAAATTCGTTATAATAATACTAATGATCAGAATTAAGAGTTATATGTAATATTATAATCATTTTGTATTATTACTAGCTATTTTAACTTAGCTGAATTTTTATAACCGTATGTAAGTTAGCGAGTTGGTAGAAAAAGATGTAAAAATTATTACATAGTTACTTTTTGTATCATATTTCTATATTTATGTATTTAATTAAATATATACTTAATGTACTATTGATTACAGTTTAAATTTAAAATTTATATTTCGTTTCAGAAAATGTATATGGAACAGGTCCAATTATAATATTTATACTAAATGAGATAAAATAAATTTAACAATTTTACCATTATTAAAACTAGTTATAAAAAAAATTAATTCGTGCATAAAACTTCCTCATCAAGATTATTGATAACCATCTTCTTTTTTTAAAGTTTCTTATAAAATGGTCGATATTATATATTACATATATAATTCTCATTCTCCTATATATTTTATTTACACAATCACACATTCACCGTTGATAATATAACAGTTCGCTGATGTAATAACCAGATAATTACAAAGTACAAAACTAACTACCCACAACTGGCAAAGAACAATTATTGTTTGAAATCTACAAGTTAATATATGGGAGTTCGTGCAAAATAAAGTATAATAATTTAAAAAGAAAAACAGTAAATTGTATATTATTCTTCTAATGTCTTATTAAAACTACTGTATTTATGTTAAATACATACAAAAGGGAATAAAATTACGTCTGTCTACTCGTCTTACATCCCAACGCTCAAATAGTAACGTCTAAACACATACAATAAACCTATAATTACAGACTTCATTCAATCTAATTTGTATAATTCACAAATTATGATAATTTTCATATAATATTACGTCTAATAAATATTTCAATAGAAATTACACGTGGTTGTTGGACAGCTCGTATAAAACAATTAAATCGTATAATCCAAAATAACGCGTTTTAATAAAATAATAAGTGTTTATTTTGATTAAAAATATTTTATTAAACTAAATGCGTATATAAAAGTATGGTTTTGCCGTAATTTACATTTAAAATAATAATAAAAATCATACAAACCCAATTAGAGGTCTAAAAGGTGGTTAAAAATATAAAAATATAAAAAAATCCCTAAAATAACCGTTTTATTTTATATTGCTAAGACTCATTATTCAATTGTTATATATATATACATTTAAAAAATATTTCTATGGAATATGTCTAAACTAATATCTGTCAAAACTAATTTGTCTGTTTTTTGGAATTTTTATGAAAATTAACATTATTGTCTTGTGATTAGGTTATCAATTTTCGTGTTAAATATATATTTTCTCAAATAACTATAATCAATTTTTTTTTGAAAACTGTTTTTCATAAGCTTAATAAAACTATATAATATTTTGAATAGTTTTTCCATTAATGATTTTAACGTTTTAAGAAAAAAAATTATATTCTTAAAAAACCGTTTCTATTCAATTCTTGTACTATCTAATTTGTATACTTAAAACTATTAGAACACTTCGTTTGCAAAACAACCAAAGAGTACTTTTAGCTTCATTTAAAACTAAAATTTTATTCATAAGTGTGTGATTTGTTATAATATGTTTTAAGTAACTTTCGGTATAAGTTCAAAATAAAATTGTGTAAAATTATAATTGGAAAAAAAATGTAGTTATGAATTAAACAAATAAGTAAAATTGTTTATTGTACAGATACATCATTATTGTTATTTATTTTTAATTGTGTTTTTTGGAAACTACAGAAAATAAATTCTAATAATGGAGTAGTGTCGCTCTTGGGTATACTATTAAAGAAATAACAATATTATCGAAGTAAAAACGAATTTAAGTGAAATTGTTTTGTAACATTTATATTTTAAGAAAAATAATGTAATTGTTATTTGTTTATTTTCAATCATAATCTACGTATTTCATTATACTTCGGATCAATATTTAAATATATATATATATATATATATATATACCATAACCATATTATTTTGAATTAACATAACTTTGCCAATAGTATATTCTTTAAAATAACATCAACAATTTCCAATGTTTTAACGGCAAGATTGGTATCAAATCAATTTTAAAAAATTAACGATTTAATATAAAAATTTTAAACGATTCTATTATATAATAAACTGTATGAACCCAGCGTGCGTTGCGACGCCACTCAAAGAAATTTTGTTTATGAAAGTTCTTTTGGATAAACAACATATTTTGTTCTTCATAAATAATATCACTTTAGTGTCAATATCAATTTTCGTCGTACCTAATAAACACAAATATTAATCATTTTTTGAAAAAGATTTATATAACTCGTGTCATAATTTAAATTTTAGAAACTAACATAATTAGTAAAAAATAAATGGCTTTCACATTTTATACATACTTTGAATCTGATTTTAAAATATAAAAATAATTTGTTATATTAAAAGAAAAATATGTAAGTTATTTATCCGATTAATTTTCTATTTCTTTATTATTATAACTTAGTCAATTAAATTATTATTTGTGTTATTATTCTGATGTCTAATACATTCAGAGATTTCTTATGAATAAATTTATGTTTCACAAAAACAAAATTTATGTTTATATATTATTCTTACTTACATAATCATCGCTTAAAAACTCAATTTTTGTAATAATGTTCATAGCATACGCGTTATTAATTAAAAATGGTACCGAGTATTAAAATGTTTTCGTAAATGATCGAATAAAATTAATTTAACCTTTTATTTATTCCGTTATAGTTATCATATACATAGTTATATATATATACGCGTTATAATTTTGTGTTATTTTAAAACATATTTCAAAAGAAAACTTACTTAAAAAACAACTATTTATTATTAATACATTTTAAAGTTAAATGGTAAATATATTGTTATATATTAATATTAATATAACATTAATATATGTTAATTAACATTGGTGTTCTTTGATCTGAAAGTAAATATTATTAAATTATTACATAAGATCTGTAATACGTATAAATGTGATGTAGGATTATAAGTAAATATTCAAAAAGAGGATAATTAATTTTAAATCAATCGAGAATATCCATAAATCTTTATAAGAAACTATTAAATTATAAAAAAATGTACATCAAGAAATTACTTTGAAAGTAATATAATATTCGTAAGATAAATTATTGTTTAAAACGGTTTATTTTTCAATTTAATGCGACACGCGACGATGATGATTAGCTATTTTTTATAACCATCAAAAAAACGTCAAAAATAGGCTATAAATAATATTTATTGATTTTAACCAGTTAACTAGCTATCTGATGGTCAGCAATTTAGAGCGCTGTAATAATACAAAAATACAATATATACCTACTTATCTACTTTTCTTTTTACATTATTACGTGTATCAATAATGTGAAAATGAATGGAGTGAGAGACTGAGGGTTAGTTAAATATTATGAAAATGAATGTTTCTTACCGTTTTTAAATTTTCTTCAACTCCACGCGATAAATTCGTGTACATTATTGTTGATTATAGTTTCGAGTTATTGTGAAAATATAATATTGTTTCTAGCAAAATCGAAGAATAACGCAAAAATAAATCAAAATGCCATTAAGTGGTTCATGTACCGAATCAAAAAGTAACAACCAAGCATTTCATAACGAAGAACGATATGTAGCGAAAAAGATACAATTTGCTGAATTTAAAGAAAAGGAGGTTTATATAGGATTTACTGCACTTAGACCTGTTATAAATGACATTCCTATTTATTCGAGAAGTACTGACGATAAACGTGGTTAATTCCGTTATTGACAAATACTAATGAAATAAAAATGATTAAAATTTAACATTGGACACCGTAAAATTGTTGTATTATTTTAATTTATAGCAAATATAAAATACGATAGTAATTCTTCAATATTATGTTATTTTCTAAATCTGAAATACCTACATTATTATTTATAATTATATAGTTATAAATTTAATTATTTATTTAATATTATATTTTATATGATACAAATACGAGAAATTGTATTACCAATAAAAACGTATAATCATCTCATTTTATTCCATCAATATTTAAACACAATGGTACAAAATTGCCAACATAAACATATGATATTCATTATGAGTATTACAATATATATAATGGTAATTCGATAAATACATTATTTTATTCGTTGTAATCAAACAAAGTAGACTAAAATAATGGAAAAATTGATTAGAAAATCAAATAGTTTTAACAGAAAAATATTCCTAACTATTTATGTTCTTGATAATTACCTTCAAGTGTTTTGGTATCGTACATTTTTTTTTAGATATAACATTTAGAATCGATTTTTTATATTTTATAACTAATCTGTATATTCGTATATATATATATATATAAAATTGTTTCGATATCTGACCTTTAAGACTATTCAGAATAAAATAAATACTTCCCCGTTTTTCTCTACTTTCCGCTGTTTCCATCCAATTGGTTTCTGGGTATAGCAATTTTACATCTCTCTTCAAACAATCTTCCCATCATTGACGCGGCCTACCCTGGTGATCTTTTTCCTATTTGGGTCTTCTTAAATTACCATTTTTATCCAGGCATAATTTTTCCACCATGTATAATCAGCCTACGTCAATCTTCTTTTCATGATTTCCTTCAGAACACATGGCCACGAGAACAAATTTTACAACTTTTAATTATGCAGCATTCTCCACTCACGGCTTTATAAGTGTCAGTACCATATATTCGTCTTAGTACTTTTCTGACAAAAGTTTCTAGATACAAATTTTGTATTTTTCTCAAGGCTGTTGTTTCGGAGCCATATACGTTAACAATTCATATCATTGTCATGTATATTTCAATTATTAGATTTTCAAGTATGATTCTCCAAAAGGTTTCAATTTCAAAAAGAAACAGTTATTTGCCATTTGTATTTTTTTTAACACCTCCGTTTTCAGTTTATTATTCAGTTTAAAATTACTCCTAAATATTTGAATTGTGGCACTTTATAAAATATGTGACCTACTTCTAAACTCTATCTATAGTCGATTTCTAAATATTTTTAACTAAATATCATCTTCTTCTTGAGTTTTATTATTTTTAAGTCTTTAAATTCGTCGCATTATTTCTTCTCCGGACAGGGACGGGCTTTCATTGTGTTCTCATTTCGTCCACGTAAGCGTTTCAGTTATGTCCTCGCGTTTGAATAAGTGTCCATAACACTTCATAATAAATTTCCATTTCTCCAAACTATCCTATTGCTCCGTGATTAATGTAGCATCGTAATTTTTTAAGAACTTTTCTTGTTTTCTATACTCGCTCCTAGTGGCATTCATCTTATAATACAACTAAAGAGCTCTATTCCTTCTGTTATCTCATTCGGTTTCTTCTAAAAGGTTTTCAATTTTCATATTTCAAAACATTGTTTACTTCCTTTTGGCATTGTGTATATTTTCTCTCTTTTTGGAAATTGGATGAACCGCTATGCTACTGACTTCTAGCTTCCTTTCGTCTGCTTTATGTATACACTCGTCATTAAACCGTGGCTTTTTATTCTTTTTTTCCCTATCACCAACTCTGATACATTTTTATAACGTTCTGTACTTTTTTCATTTTTCATCTAACGAATCATGACCATCGGTACATTTATTTCTACAAAGCTCCCGCATCTGATGCTCGTAATTTCTGCTATAATTCGTGTCATTTAATTTTGTTACATCACATCTGGCTAATAGTTTTCTTTTTGCGAGAGTCTGTTTTTTAACTTTCATTTTACTTCTAACCAACTAATTATACGAGCAAGCTCTTCTGTTCTTTCTAACGTCCTCAATGCAGTTTCAAAATTCCGCGTTTATCGATATTTGATCGATTTGGTTAGTACGTTACTCATTTGGTGACCTCCGTGACCCTTTGTAAATGTTTTTGTGGGAATCATTGGACCAGTAATAACTAGGCCATTCCCAATTACCAGATCTGTAAGTTCAAGTACATGGTATTTTTGTCATTGTGTAATCTATAATTTTGCGTAATCGATCTAAATATGGTTTCTTTTCCGACTTAAACATATATATCCCCTAAGATAATCTGTATCTTATAACTTAATATCAAGTTACATATGTTCGCTAGTTCTTCATAGAAACAGTCTCTTTGATTTTGAATTTTTTCCTCCGTTGACGGCATATACACTAATGAAACCTTTATCAATCTACTGTGTTTCTTTTGTTAATACAGTTATACTAGTACATTTGAAAATTTTTACAGCAGGTACCATTATTGTACACATTCCAAAATCTATTCCCAATTGTTGTTGGTCAGTACAATTCCCACGAAAAATAATCGTTCCGTCTACATTTATTGGTCCAATGTTTCCCCTCGCCGTCTAATATCTTGCAAAGCAACCAATTTAATTCTGTATTTCTCTATTTCGTTCGCTATGCCGCGAACAGCTCCAGATGTAAAAAGTGTGCGTACGTTCCACGTTCCAATACAAGAAGCAAATTTCCATTTTCCAGTCTATTTTCCCGAAATCTTTATACCGAGCCGAATTTCTTCGTACCCAAACAATATGATTTTTTACTAGACCGGATTGTTGACCCTAGCTAAACCCCATTCCAGAATAGCCGGTCTACACCAACCACTTAAAAGTCAATATTTGGGAGGAAGGAGGGCCATTGTAATACATTTGGTAATGTATTGGATGATGGACCCGCTATTTTCCCGACGCCATATTATATTCATATATCGTACCATTGTACGATCATATTATACAATCATACGATTGTTTGTAATCGTTTTGTTTTAAATCATTATCCGCGAATAAACAACGAATATTAATAAACACGCGGGCGAACACACACAGTGAGATTAATTCCAATTGTTTACACATTGTGGTTGGTTTCAGACAAATTTACAGTACATAGAGATCGATCGTTGTCCGTTACACGATTATCACCGTTGTATGTAATACGCGAGATTAACAAAACTCGGTCAGTATTCAGAAACATTTGAAACGTATGTTTTCCGTACGATGAACACGGACGACTAGCGAATTGTAAATTTCAACGTGTAAAAAAAAAACTCGTACATTACATTCGGTGAATTATAGAACACGTCCCTTTTCGTTGTCTTGTCCTGTCGCTTAGACCTTTTTTTATTTTTGCGGACCCCTCGACATAAATATATTATCAACGGGCGTCGCAAATTTAATGATAAATTGCCGTGAAATACCGTAACATTTGCAATTGAAATTTCCAACCGATTGTACAAGCACAAAACGGCTTTTGCCTTTTTGTGCGTACGTCAATAATTATTAATCGTATTGATAGATCTGAAAAATGTAATCAAACCGTTAATATTCCTAATAAATTCGATTTTATTTATTTATAACTACGCGTAATTTTCGTACGATTTATGAGCGCAATTTATAATAAAAATATTCTACCGTACAATACGATACGATGATATAATTGTGTATTACATTATTAGCGACGTGAAGAGACATTCTATTTTTCTCTTTCAACATCTTTTTTTTTTAATACTCGATGAAACGTATGTGCGTAGCTTTATAGATTTTAAATTAAACGGTATTTAATAAAAGTCATCTTTCATCAATCCGATACAACATTTGTGGAAATCGTAAAAAATCTATTCGCAACTCTAACCGTGTAAGTTAGGAGATTTATTTTGAACTTTGAATATTTCATTTACGGAAAAAATTTTGAATTTTGTTTATCATGTAACGCTATGCAAAATGCACATACGTTTACTAAATACTAATTAGTTACTATAGAATAAAAATTATTAAATTTTAACTACGCGAACTTAAATAATCATTTTTGTAGACCATCGATGTTTCATTGGTATATGTATCATATTTCATGATCTACGATCAGATTTAATAATTAGATAAAGTCCTAATTACGTACATTTCCTGAACATTTTTTAGAGTTTTAAATTAAAACAGGGACAATAAATTACTTTTTACATTTCTCGGCAACATTTACATTATTCCATCAATAAATGTTAAAAAAAATTATTTAAAAGAGTTACTTCCGATTTTGTATCTGTTACTTCAATATTTTCCGACTCTAAATATACTTGAACTTTTTTGGTTTGAAATAAATAAATAAAATATTTCATGAGTTTTATAATACTCATTATATTTTTAGCAAATATTTTTACTGGCATAATTTATTCGTCCAAATTTTGACTATTATTAGTTATTCTCAAATATAAAACCAAAAATAAAAGAGTTTCTATCCTTTTTTTCATTTTCTAAAATTTGTTTTATCTATTTGTATTAAAATTATGACAAGCATTATTCTTTTTTAAAATAATGAAACTTCCACTACAACTGCTTCAATATTAAAATAAAAAACAATCAGTTTATCTCACTATGATAGTATACTAAGATTAATACAAAATTATTTTGTTTTAAACTAGTCAAGTATAGCAAGTATAGTCATACATTGTGTTCCAACAAAAATAAAACGCGTTAATATTTTCTTTTTTTTTACAACTATAAAAATTCATTTAGTCATAATGAAAAAAAAATCCTGTAACACTTAGAATCTAACAATATTGACCGAGTTTAAAGTAAGAACCGTAGTTTAAACAATGAACATAGAACGGTGCATAAGTTTCATTCGCTTACGCATTTCATTGTCATTAATAAAATAATATTTTTGCAGTCACCCATCAACAAACAAGAATAGATCTTATCATAACCTACATGAAATATATAATTGTAGGTTTTTCGAATTTTGAGTAAGTAATTGAAAAAAAAATGATTAAATGACAATAAGTTACTTCTAATCCCATTTAAAAGAATGAAGCCATATTGAAATTGTCGTAGTTATAATAAAATCGTCGATACATAAAAATTACTCTTAAAACTTTTACTGAAACAAAATTGCAATATTAGAAACGTTTAATTTTAATTATAGTTATTCGACAAATATAGTTTATAAAAACCAAAGTTCCCCGATAATCGTTTTTAAATATCAAAATACAACATTGTAAAAACAACGGGCCACCTGCAAGGAATGTCGGCCATTGTTTTATCGTCTTTTACGAATATATCATTATGTGAAAAAATTTTCAAACAGTTATTGAACTGAACAAATTGAATAAACACCTGGAAGTTATTCCAAACAAAAAAATTATTTAAAACGTTCGCGATAACGTATTGTAGTATTAAGTATTCTTAAATACCTACGTAATACATTAAAAAATTAAAAACAAATCGTTTAAATATGAATGCCAATATGGATCCAAATATATTGCGAACGAAATTCGTGCAAATAACGAAAGATCAATAAACGAGCGTGCTATATTCTCGTTTCTTATAGTGTAACATATGTCAACAGTTTTGTGATAGCTGAAAATGTTTAGTACAACCTAATGAAAGTTGTCATTGGATTTCCGTCTACGGTGTTGTTTTGTTTTCGGCAATACGTAATTATTTTTAAACGATATAATTAACCAGGACCACGAAACGATAGGACGGGCGGACGGACACCACGGGTACACAAGTATATATATTGATGTATAGAAACCTAAAACTATATGTTATTCCCCGTAATTTCGATTATGAATAAAGCGCGTAAAAAATAACCGATAAAATTCATGTCGCGTTACGGATACAATTTCCAGGGACAATTAGCCTCGTAATTGCTATAATATTATATAATGTTGTTTCGTGTAACACGTAACGTATGTACTCGTTAACACGATATAGTCACATTTATACGAAAAATAATTTTGAACGCAAAATACGTATATGTTTTTCTAAAATTGTATTTTATGATTACTTGTCATAATTTGAAATATTTGTACGGCTCGACTAGATATTTGCACCGACATTAAGAGTGAGTATTAATTTTCATCTTTAAACATCTTAGCTCATGATATTATGCATAATAAATAGTTTTATTAGATTTGCGCTCATATTTTTAACGATAACATTCTATATGCGACTTACATAATCGTTAAATTCTTTTATAATCACGACGAATATTACAATTATTCATTTATCATAATAGCTTTTATATATTATATAATTTAATAAATGTTATTCAAAAGTGAGATGTTTTACACTTAACCGTCAACTGAAACAATTGATATATAAGTAGATATTATTTAATTATAGCTTAGATTTAAGCGACTGCGTAATTTAATTCTTTTAAATAATAGTAATTATAGAAACCATATACAAAAAATATATCAACGTTTATTTTAAAATAAATACGTTTCAAATTTTTAAATCATTTCGTTGATTATTTATATTAATATGTTCAACAAAATCGTAAATACTCTTTTACATTAAATATAATTTACTCGTATATTTTAAGCATGTTCCTAAAAAAATTTTAAAAATCAATAGTATTTATTTTGAATTTAAAATATACTATCATAATATAAAAAATATACTACAAAATTTACTATAAAATCTTTGTACTTATTAAAAAATTTTAATATTATTAAAAATTTATATTTTTTTTCGAATTACATATATTGTGTACATTATGTAATACTACATTCAAAATAATCGATTCGTATAAAAATGAATAATTAAAAATTCTTTAAATATTATATAACAGAGTTTTATATAGAACTGATCTTGACGCATTTATTATGTTACAAAAATTTTGTTTTGAATTTTAGAATTTTTTAAGGAATTTATTTATTATACACATCGGTATTTATTTAAAGAACACAAAACGTTTTTTTATATTAAAAATAAATTTTTTTTATAAATATGTAACATATTTTTAGTATTATACTTTTGCACCTTTTCGAAACGTAAATGTTATTCAGACGTGAAAAATAATATCTAAATATATTTAATAAAAATTTCATTGATATAAATTCTGATATTGTCATAATATTTTATATCCAAATAATTTATACATATATCAATGAAGTATAATTATAAATATGTATATAAATTATTTAAATTCGTTTTGAAAAAAAATTTTAATTAAGAAAATCGTTAGAAATTAATAATCAAGAAAGTTACGTTTCGTACCACATCGTTGTTTATCCGATTAAGTAATTTAAAGATATTATAAATATATCGAAACCCTGTATTTAATAATTTATAATAACATATAAACTACCATTTTCTTTAAAAATACTAATTTCATATTTATTAAAAAACAAAAAAAATTATACATTAAATTCTTTTTAATTGTGGCTTCCTCCGCTATATTAAATAACAAATAAATAAATTATATATCAGTAGTAAATAACCGTTTGATGGATTATAATTTATATTAAAATAAAACTGCATAAAGCTACTAAGAAATTTAAACTTAAAAGATTTAATAAAATATTTACTTACACTGTATAAATAGACTTTAAGAGTATAAAATAATAGGTTTAGTCTTTAAAGTAAGTCTGTTCGCTACATTTTAAAGTAAATAAAAATGCTTCCGTTTCTTATAAATAATATAATTATTATAAGACGACAATAAAAAATTTCGTTTGTACGGAAGTTTTAAGACAAAATAAAGCCATTAGAATCGTAAGGTACTCAAACAGTAGGTTTGAACGGAACATTGATTTGAGTGGATTACTTGAACAGAAGTTTTAAAGTTTTATAAAGTTTAACTTAAAAGTAATAATAAATCTTAGTGTTTAAAACGTATCATTGTAGATAAAAATTACAGTATATAGAATATTGTAATTTTCTTAAATATATAAAACACATAATACGTAAAGATTTTTGAAATATTTTATACGAATTAACTACAGACACGTTTAAAATATCTTGAAAATCTTTTCAAAAAACGCGATATATACATTTATTAACGTTACAACATACCGTGACTATTTTCACTATGAAACGTTTTCAAATACCAAGATATAGTTATAATATAAATATTATAGGTGCGTAAAAAAGTTATCGACAATTTTCTATAAAACACGTTAAACTATTTTAATTTACCACCAGTATACCTAGATCTGAAGTACATAATAATATAGTTAAACTTAAAATATACACCAATAAGAACATTCTACGCTTCGAACAAATTCAGGAATATTTTTTGAGTTTATGAATTCAATTAAAATAGTATATTATCGTTATTATTTTATAATTTCGTATTCCATCGTTCATTTATTCAAAATGGAATTTGCATAAATTATTTATAAATCAAATTAATTTCATAATTCTACGTTTTAACAGAAAAATACACGCTTTCTAATTTCAATTAAATTTATATATAATTTTAAAATACATAAATACAATTATATTATTGAGTGTCTAGAGCTATTAATTTTTTAATTACAATTACATAACGAAATTTAGTTTTTAAAAAACAGTTAACGTACATTTTTTGTAAGCGTGAAAAATTTCGTATAAAAGTTTAAAATTGACCTCTAAAAATTGAAAGTGATATCACGGTCGAATTATTCTTTCGTTATGTAAATACACGTATATGACTTTAAAAGCACTCTTTATACAAAGAAAAATGATTACATACAAGACAAAAAAATGTGTATAAAGCTATAACGGATTTTTCGTTTCATTCGGGAACATAATATCGTAATAATATATGATAATAACGTTCATCCTGTTTTATTATAGTCATAACCGGGAATAATAAAACGAATTATCTCTTACTGTTTCTGCATTCTGCCAAGATCAAAATGAAAATATTAATCCTTAGGTACGTATTTTTATAACTGTATAACAATAACGCGTATACTATTGTGTAATATACATAACAATATATTGTCGAAGATAATTAAAATTTTTGAAAACCTTAAAATATTAACGCGCTGTTTACACGTATGGATAGATATCGGTGCGTGTATACGTGAACAATAATAAGGTAATAACAACGCGTATTTATTTACTCGGGGTGTAGCGTTCTCGTAACATTTGTGATATTGTCGAACAATAGTATTTCGTGACGTTTAATTTTCCCTTGTATAATGTAAATAATTATTTTTCGGAATCGCGTTAAAAAAACGCGTCTTCGGAATATAAAAATAAATTTACCACTACGAACAGAGAGTACGCGCAATTTTTATTCGATACGTCTTATTACTTTCCAGTGAAGTAGGTACCGTTTACATAGGAGAACGTATACAACGTCGGATAATTTACCAATTACGGTAAGTACATTTAATTACGCTATTCCCGACAAGTATTGTCGGAACTATTATGATTAAATTTTAATTAATTTCCGGTTTTCGGGATTCGACCAATTCGAAACGTTTTTATTAGCAAATTATGATAACGTCGTATAATATTAATTGATTTTCGTCCACGATTGTCCATAATTGTCTCGCTAAACACTTTCGTAGTCATTTTTAATAATTCTCGCACGCGCGTACCACGTACGACGTTACATTAATATGTCGTCGTCTCCTTGGGGACGGGCTAAACAATATTAATATTTTCTTAGTAAACGGATTATTACGTACAGAGGAATATTTGGATCAAATTTACGGTAGAACAAATTTTTTCGTCGTATCTACTTAAGCTTAGCTTCCGATATATACTTTTTGTACGTTGGTGAACTCCTAGTTCCTGTTTTCCTGACCATATCGTAATAAAGACATATTAGTTGTTGCACAGCTGCTATAATCCTTAGTTATTATAAGTACATCTATGTATAGCAGTGGTCTCAAACTCAAATTACCAACGTACCATAAATTTATAGACGTCAAAAGTTTACGGACCTTTTTTTGTCTTAACTCGTCTAACGGCAATACACGCGTTTTTCTTTTTTTTGGCCGTTTAAAAAGTAACGAACATTTTGTGCGAAATAACTTTTTATTACGAGTTCGCAAAGTCGCATGCTTGAGACCAATGAAATCTATATCGTCCGCGGCGATATTATTATTATTCACAAACGCGTAATCATTTCACGGAAGCAAACGTTTTATTTGTTATTTTAAACTAAATATCGCCGAGTATATAAATTTTAATTACAATATCATAAATATGATAAATAGACGTTGTTGGTATTTCAATACTAACTAACGATGCTGTACGCGCGCACCTCTCGAAATGCCCAATATTGACAATAAAATACTATTAAAACCAAACGTGATTACAAAATTGTTTAGTCCGTGTACATTCCTAAATGGCGTTTACTAATTCGGGTACCGCTGAATTCGTTTTCGAGTTTACACGACCAATAATTTCATAAATATTATAACTTAACGGCCAGTTTTTATCTACGCCAATTATTGATTCGATCAAAATAATCGACGTAATTCGCCCAATTAAAACCGAAGCAAATAATCGGATAAAATAAATGGAAAACACCATTTCCGATAGTACAATAAACCACGCAGCTACGTTTTGACGACGTTTCGTCACGGTATTTACAATTAATTATTTACAACCGATTTTTTAAAAGCTTTTACACGCACGCGTGACACATACTGCAGCGGGTATAGTTTTAAATAACATACGATACAGGTACTATCATATACCGTTTTATTTTAATGAATGTTTAGACGTGAATTAATTCACTGTCAACGTCTGAGATAAATTTCCCTTTGATACGTTGTGCGCGGGGGTACCTTATTTTACGTGCTTTAGACAATAGGAGCCCGTGTTAATAATAAACACCGGCCGTCGTTAATAATCTACGGCTAACAACACATAATCGTCCGCGTAAATCATTTACGTCACATTGTTCGTATTCCACTACGCGTATTGGTTTTTGCCATTGGCGAAACTGTGGTGGGGTCGTTACGGTTTATGTTCGCCATTATAAAAATTGACCGTGTTCGGAAACTCGCGGGAATTTACGGAGAGAGGTCAAGTTTAGGCGAATGGAACTCGTACGCAACGTGTTACGCCTAACAATTATACGAACACAGCGGAGAACGAACCCGATACATCGACCCGTTAGGGAATCAACGGCGTTCGAGAACACGGTTTTCGCGAAATATTTCTAATATGTCGATTGCCCGTGTACGAATAGTGTCTTATTACTTTTGAGAATATATCTCCTGATCACGAACGCGTGTATATTTAATTTCGGACCGAAACACAAAATACGTTCATCAACGTGTAAGTATTTACTACAGTATCGAGTTTATTGTGCCCATCGTACAAAATACATTGCCGAATAAAATACGGGTACGTTGAAACTAATTAATTTTTCGGAAAAAACACAACAAGACAGTATTATTAAACGTTAATTAATTGAAATTAGAAATAATATATTCCGGACAAATTATAATACATAATACGCCCAAAATCCTATGTTTTTCGTTTAAATATATTATACAACTATTGTCACGTTCTTTTCGTACGCAAGTAGTTTAATAAATAGATCGTACGCGTTAATTCTGTCTATAGCGATTGAATGATGTAACTGATGACGCAAATTACGTGAAACTATATTCGAAGCGTTATTAAATTAATATTGTTCTCTGCCATGAATAACCCTCAGAATAGAATTGTAATTAAACTAAATAATTTGTTTAACGTTAAACGTTTAATTTACTAACATTTTTGATACGTTTGAATTTTTTCGATTTAGCCTTAACCGCCCGATCTCAAATTTAATTGGTGTTTAAAAAAAGACGCAGAACAAAGAGTTTCTATTATTTAAAGAAAAACTAATGAATTAAACACCATTAATATATTCCTGGCATTCGAATGTTTAACTTCGTCGTTTTAATTACATACATAGGGACAGCTAGTGTAACGTGATGGAAATTTGAAAACCATTGTTTTCGTTAATTCCAAAATTAAATCAATTATCAATTAGGTTTGACTTCACTACGTGAAATGAAATGGAAATGTGAAATGTATTTCGCTTGAAAACAGCACATTGGAATTTGAGACCAAACGTCTTTGTGTAACTGTATTCCATTCTGTGTGTGAAGTGAATTCGTAATGTTATTCAAAATGTATTGTCAATACCAAAATGTTCTCCAACGTTTTACGAAAAACAAATTGAACGTTTTATTTCGTGTACAACGGTAAAATGGATTATATATTTTCGATAATCAATATAGGTACCTGGAAATCTGCGTGACAACAAATATACGATAAATAATAAGATTGTTGGCGACGTGATTAATGAGAAGGATTAAACGCCGTGGACATTACGGCCGTACGTAACAACGCTTATATTGGCAGGTGGATTTGTCGAGATAAATCTATTAGTCAAAGTTAATAAAATATCGTTCAAAGTCGTTTGTGCGTTTGTAACAAAACGCAGTGCCCCGTTCTGTGACCTACAATGTTCGCTGTTCAAAGGATACGACAACCGCAATACCTAGTATTTGGAACAAAGTCTGGAAATACAAAAGCATTGAACAAATAATGAAAAACTTCAGTTCTTTATTTTCTTATAATATCCTCCTAAGTTAATTGCATTAGATTGACAATGAAATAAAAAAAAAAACCGAAAAACTTTTACCGGATATAGAAACAAAACATTTAAATAAACTCGTAATTTATCGAATAACGACAGTATAGGATTGATCATAATAATAAATAGTATTGCACCGAAGCAAGCCTTAAGAACATTGATAAGAATGATAAATCCTAAACGATCAAGACTATGAAAAAACGACCGATTTATATTTAAAAATAGTCAATAATTGTGTGAATATATACATATATATGAGTGTGGAACGTGTATACTAAGTTTCGAGCGCTACCTTAAGTACTAAATTGATATATCCCCCATATAAATTGATCATTAGATATATACCCGAAAATTTCAACCCCTAAATACAGCCAAGTTTAAGTTTTATGTCCGTCAGATTAGATTTACACGCCGACTAGCTTTTTTTTCTCGTAGTCTTATAATGACATTGTTAAGCGTGTCACTTAACTCTTCGTAACCTATGTTTTATGTGTTTTTATATGTCATAAAATAACGTACTGGTACGCCAATTAAACTAAACCGAATTACATTTTCTGAGCAATACTTGTCTTTAATTACGCCGAATCTTTTAAATTAAGTACATTAACGGTCCAAAATTTAGTTTAATTAAACGTGATTTCAGGAGGTCGAATACTTGACATTTTTAACCATATATCACTCATCTGTCTCAACGTTCGTGACTCTTACGCAAAATGTACAGCGTGTATCAAAAGAAAAATATCGCCGACATTCTGCGTAACTGGCTTATAATGTTTTAATACAATTTATAAACGACAATATACAATAGTTCATGGCCTGTACATAAAAAGACTTAATAATCTTCCGGTTTATTACAGTTAAACTCGTCTTTTTATAGTTATTATTGCACAAGTAAAACGAAAATGTTAATCAACGTAAACTTTTGTTTCGAATTAAATTAATTATGGTCTATCGTAGTGACGCTTAATAAAACGCGTTAAAGAATTGTCCGACATTTTTGTACGCGTCAAAATTTCCCAAAAGTTGATCGTTCAAATTGCATTCTATCTCGAATTCTCATACAACAGTGGCATGTGTATTGTGTCTGCGTACTGTATTCATAAAAAAAAATCAATAGCATTACTACTACGAAGCGGTCTTAAAGGTTCTATCTAAGGGTACAAAACGATATCATCCGACGAACGAAACAACGAGTTACGAAAGCATTTATACGGATGGTTACGCCATCATCGCAGTAACAGTTTCACGTATACCACATGGAATATAATCTAGTCGAATGTTTAAAATATAGAATAATATTTAACGTTACTAAGTGGCGATTGATTCCCAATGAACTTCAATAGCGTCAATCTCGAACGTCTTTAAGTGAATAATATGTATATTTATAGTATATACTATATCGAGTATTTGTTTCGTCAACGAATATTATTATATTGTAATTAATATCGTTTTGAATTAAGCGTAAAATTTTCTTTAACAATTGTCTTTGATACAAAAAAAACAATGTTCATGGTTATTTAGGTACTTTAATATGTATTTAAATTGTATACAACCAATGAAGATACAGTAATCGAGCGTAAAAATAGTGAATTTTACAATAGAAAAAATATCGATATTAAACAAATTATTTACGAACTACTTTTCCGCGATTAATTTACTCCGAATAGGGGTATTTTTGGTATTTCGTCATAACTGTTCTATTACTTTTTTTACTTACTTTCACGCGACACTTTTACAACTTTTATAAGTACCATACACATATAAAAATGTAAGTACAGGACGTATTTTAAAGGAAACGTATAAATATTCTACGACAGTAGAATTATTTCAATGAAACAAACAGAAGTAGATTGTAAGCATAAAATATTAAACGTATTCTTACCAATATAGGTTTTATAAGTGACTATTGTACTAAAATTAGATCAATAAGCAAAAAATCAATATTTCTACCTGCTTTATAGTAGCGTACACATTTTTTTAAGTTAATATTGTGTAAACCAAAACGAAACAACCACGAATCTTTTAGATTTTTAATTTGAAACTATTCGGGTAATAACTATTCAAATTTATACATTTATTTATAAACAATAAACCTATAAATTGATACAGCGATATTTATAACAAAATCGGGTAAAAATTCTTTAACACGAGGTTTAAAATAGTAATATAGGACACAGAATTTATAAATAATAAGGGATATTGTTTTGATTTCCCATTAATATTCTATTTATAAAGTTTACAGGTGAATGAATTATTGAACAGTAAGCGTACAGTGTACAATAAAAATTATAATAAAGTATTTTTTCGATTGTTAAGTAGTTAAAAATTATTATTATTAAATATAGTTTTATATACATTTCGTTTAATATGTATAACTTCTCTGGATCAAAACAAAGTAGGAATATGGTATCGAAATTTATCCAAATGAAACTTCCATTGAATATAATCAGAGATATATGAACTACGTTTATATAACATTTATATTCTTTAAAAAATACGAGTCTTGTAAAACCTAAAGTGGACATTATATGTACAAAAAACAAATTTATTTTTTGACACAGTCAAAAGAAATACTGACGTCGTTCAAATATATACAAGTATAAGTAAACCAATTATTTTGTCAAATAATTTTTAAATCCCAAAAATGTTTATTTACGATACATATGTATATAAAAATTGAAAATTTAGAAATATAGATTCAAGCAACACAGTAAAAGTATATAATAATAATAATGGGTTAAGTCTCACAATTCACTTTAGTAATATTAGTCATATTGTTTATAAACATAAAATGTATAAAAGAAAACATTATTTAAAAAAAAATCGAAAGTTAACTCGCATACTGAATTCCGTAAAAACAATAATTATACATATTCATATACGGAGGAATTGAAAATGTAATTAATTAATAACGTAATATATTTATTATTTTGTAATTAAATAATATTAAATTACCCGTGCTCTGTTTTGGTTTTTCAAATAAAATTGTAAAAACCAATTAGAAAATCGTTAATGTTAGTAGTAGATATTGAAACAAATTCTGGTGTTACCGTTGGAATTGAATTTTTGACTATTTTATATTTATTATTATATTTTATATATATTTAAATTTCGTTGTTAAACGTATCATATAATTTATTACATATCGCGTTTCTAGCACATACGCCTGCAATTCTGATAAACTCATTTCGGTTTTGAATCACGTAAAATATTCGTCGAAAACGTTTCATTGGATACTTACTTAATTAACTTCCTGTTTGGAGTAACTATCGCCAAATATTATTAATTCATAGCGATAATATTGTTTAGTAAAAATTGTTTCAGAATTTCGGATTTCATCACCAACGGTATTATAGTTATTTGACTCGTATAACGTTTGACGCCTGCACTTATCAAGTCGTTCCAGACATCTGCAGACGTTCGCTTCCTCTACCATTGAAACGAAATTCATTTAACTCTCAAACCCCAATTGCTGTCGTTATACAATTTTAGTTTTCCTAAATATTAACGATATATATATATATTAAAAATCGCGTAAAAGATAACAATCTAAACATGCTTTTCAAGCTGAAATTCGTATTTATTTCTTTTTAACGTAGTTATTTTTGTTCTTTATAAAGAGCGTTTTAAATAATAAACATATTTGTGTTAAATAATTGTACAAAGTAACATAATTTTTTTATAGTATACGTATATAAAATAAAATAATTGAAGATTTAAGATTATTTTATATCATTTTTACGATTGATACGAAATAATTGTAAAACATTTTAATCCTTTCCGTGTAATATACGTTAATAATGAGATAAAAATGCATAAAATTTAATATAGAAAACAATCATTATTATTCACTGTCAATATTATGGACAATTAAAGCATTTTCTGACGCAAATATTATTTTTAAGTTTCTATTATTATCATTTGAAACTTCTTTTTGTAATCCATAAATCCCTCATACTAAAAACAAAAAACAAAAAACTAGTTCACAAGGAAACGATCAATTTTAATAAGATAGAAAAAGTGTTTCTCATTCACAATTGCAAACGCAGATGACATTCGGAGGAATATTTTTCCAAGTAGCTATCAAACACACACGTTATAAAATAAAATGACTTTTGTTCCTTTGATTTTTTACCATCCGACTTTTCAGCTTTTTTATCTGTCAATTTTGCTATTCACTACTTCAGATCAAATATATTACCGTCATTTGTCTATTTTCTGATCATATATTTGCATGTGTATTTACAGTTCATATAGATATAATAAAAAGAAATAAATAAAATCTACTTTGAAACCAAATCAAATAACAAAAACAAAATAATAGGATATTCCATGATATTTTATCAGCCTAATAAATTATTTTAAATTATGTTTAGAGAAAATAGGTTAACAGGTATAAAAATGATAACAGGAATATTATTTGTGTATATAGAGGAGTGTCTACTAAAATCTATTTTAAACGGAATAAGCTTATTTTAATGAAAAAAAATTGATTTTAATATATATATTGGTATTATTTTTAGTTGTGTCGATGAAAAATATAAAACGTATTAATCTATTTATTGTACGTTACAATGTAATAAATATTTTATATTTACCGTGACTTTTATTATAATTAAAATAATTATGGAATGAAACGACGTTTCGAATAAATTGACTGATGGTCATGTATTTATGTGTAATGAGCGCGTATCATTTCACGAAATTACTCTAATTAAATCTCTGTGGTAAATATAGATAACGAGCGAATTAAAAATAACAAAATAGTAGCGCTAACTATTATTATATAAAAAATTATAAGCATATTTAGTTTATGGCTGATCCGAATTTGACTAAAATGATTAACGATTCTTCGTTTCAATAACGAACGTTTAATCGTGTGTTGCGAAAGAAATAAATACGTACGTGTAAAATACCCACGTGGTATATGCCTATTCGTCTGTCGCAAAACAGTAATGTATTTGTTTAACGTATCTTAGTGCGATAAATCTATTTCGACGTTAATAACCACGTAAGTATTCTCATCATCATTGCAACGTGATTCCTAGACGATAAAACAATAGTTATATAATTTCGTATTGATGAGGAAAAGCTCAATGCTTATCAATGGTAAATGGGATATATGGCTGTTAATTACGATACCCAGTACCGTTAATTTACACAAAACGTTTCCTTAACCATAAACGTTTTGTACTGTTTGATCTACCGAAATTTAGTTACACCGTGCAATTAATATAAACACGGTTTATTGTTAACTGTACACGCGTAAAATAAGTCTTTCGGTATCGAATCGTTTTGTTATTGTTCCCATTTAGTTCTTGTAAGTGCCTACGTAGCGTAAACATATTGTGTACTATAACTCATAAAACCCGAACAGCCTTACTTCTGTAAGTAGCAATAGCGTGATATTAAACACGCCGATACAGACATTTGACACGCGGTCATTCAAACGTACGTGGGCTAAACGCGATATAATATTATAATTCAATTTACCATCGACAAATCTAACCGCTTACAAAAACCTATTTTCAGCTCCAGTACTTTTTTATTTCAATAGTCAGATACTATGTATAGAATGGAATCGTTCGATTATTCCAAAATTTACTAAAACGATGTTCCGAAAGTTTTAAAAATATACGAGTATTTAACGAAAAATATAGTTTACATTCAAAGTATAAAAATTGAAAGGACAAACGTATAATTATTATACAAACATTTCGATGTTTTTAAAAATATTCTAAATAAAATTACAATACGTTTACGTCGTTTTATTAAATATCTTCATATTTCGATCATTCCACATTTTATAAAACCTACTAATATCTTTGCCAATATTGTAAATAAATAATAATTACTTCGCCGCATAACTTCTGGATAACTTTTCGAAAACCTAAACTAATTAATTTTAGTAAAAGTTATTGAAATGTTCAATGTATAAATAACTTTTAATTGTTTTTTTATTGGCACGCGAAAATTAATTGTACATTTCATAACATAATTTTCAAAGTTTTTTACACCGAACTCGTATCCTTACAACTTTATCGAAGCCCATTTATTTCATAATTATTTATATGTATGTATTAATATTTAATTTGTTATTAAAAAACGAAAATGTGTTTTTCGAGACGTATTTTTCATCGGCAGATATTTATAGACCCATATTATATTCTAAAATTTTATAATTTTTAAAACACACGAATATATTATATCTTAGAAGCATGTCGAATTAATGTTTACAAACTATTTAAGAATAACCATTTTACTTTACCGATTTATTGTATAATATCGTGAATCTGGGTATTTATTTCCACGAACGTTTTATGATATAATAAAAATGAAAATGTTTATATGAAAATTTGTTTATAAAATATATTTTCATTTTTAGTTTTTTAACAATCGGAATCTCACAATTCAAATGTTTTACGCTATAATTATTTGAATAAATTTTAAAGAATTCGTAAACATATCTTATATGCAATCACGCCTGTTGTTTTAACGAGCGGATAAATTTAAATGCGACGATAGTAATATTGTAGTATTTAACCGTGTAAAATGTACTCGATATTTATGTCTACAGTTGGTGGTTGAAATCAATAGCCAAGTGGCTCAGTTTCGGGAATTATTGGTGCATATCGGAACGGCTCGAGACTCACCAGAAACAAGAGAAAAGATCCGAAAATTACGGCGCAGTTGCGTGGATACATGCAAACATACAAGTCAATTACTTATACCTCAGATGAGAGGGTAAGTTTTTTACTTCAATTTTTCCCTTGTTAACTAATGTACTTATGAAACACAATTGATTAATGGTAAACAAAACAAAATCGCCCTGAAACGATCGAATGTAAGAAAAACGCGTTTTATGTAAAATGTAATGGAATAAAATCATTAACGCGAAATTAAACTACTTACTATGATTTATTTATAGTGCCTACGAACAAATATAATAAAAAGCAAAAAATACATAGTTTTTCTTCTAATATTATTTAGTGTTGATTCTGTATTTAATATTTATTCCGTGATACGGTAAAACTATCACTTCAAATGTCTTTAAATTATTGTAATACAATTAATTAATTTGAACAATCTATAAGCTCGTTTATCCGAAAATTGTAAGTTACGATCGAATTTATTGTTGTCATTGCGCGTGTTAAATTATTATGTTCATATTCGATTAATTTTATACTCGAGATTTACTATTTATGTAAGAGTATTTTTGTATTATACATGACAAATATGACAAATATATAATACACCATAGAACAGTGTTAAGAATGTAAAATAGCACATATTTTATTGATTATAAAATATATCGACCTGCTTTGGAGATAATTTTATGTTCTAGTAAACCAAAGTGTTACATTGTATTATAACTTATTTATAAATATTCCGAAATTATTATAAAATGTAGAAAACTATCGATTTACCTTCACATTAAAGTGTAACATTTTTCCATTATGATTATTCGTAGCAATAAATATAATGTTCTTAATTTAATTCAATTCGTATTTAAAGCGTAATCAAATTAATGCACGATACTAACAATAATATTTTGAACATTTTTACGAACATAAATGGTTATTTAATATAATAGTTTATCGAATACTTTGCAAAATCTCTAATAAAAAGCTTTAAACGAACGACCTAATACCTTCCAAAGTCCTAGCACGTGACTTTAGAACGTTATACTCACATCCGTGTCCTCCTAAACGTACGGTAATTACGAGTGTATAGAAGCACAGTAAATGAAACAGAACCTAAAATTATATTTGTTAATTATTATAACTATATAGGAAACAACGATGAAACAAATTTCGCGACGTTAATAAAATCAACGCTTGTAACATAAAAAAAATTATTATCGTTATTATTGTTTTTGCTGGAATTATTAGTGTACTAATAATAATATAGTTACATATTACGTTTCTAATACCGATTTTTATTTCAAAAACCTAAGAAAATATTGAACAAATGAAAAACCGTAATTAGTTTAGCATAGACAATTTGTTTGCGGTGTAATGTGACACGAATGGTAAAAATGATCTCAAACCACATGTTGACCAACCCTGTTATTAAACCAGTCAATAAAGGAAAAACGATATACGTCATACCATATGTAGTTTATATTTTTCCTTAGTCGTCTGTTGTTGACATCGTTGTTCTGAATTCAAAATAAACATCCAACGACGATTGTAATATTGTTTTTGGAACAGTGTACGTTTGTCTGGATATATGTTAAGTCAACGTTTTATTGATTTATTTAAAACGTGAAATAATTAGCTTTTTAACATATTGTCGTAATATCAATACATTTTAATTATTAAGTAGATTAACTCAATAAACGTTGTAAATACACAAAATTATTTTTTAATTACGAGTTCTGACAAAATTTTACTTTTCTCGTAATGTACGACCCAATAATTTATTTCAGTGTCTCGTAATTTTCTTTTGTCGCTATAAATATTTAATATGAAAGAATCGGTTTGATTCTAGTTTTTGTGAAAATTCGAAATCTGAAGATTTTTTTTACAACCTTAAAATATTAAAGTACTTTTATATATAACAAATTGTGTATAATTTATTCAGTTAATGGAAAAGACAAATCAAATTAGTGAACTTTTATTTTTATATAAGATATAAATAATACATCCACGTTACAGATTAAACATTGTACCTTTTTAAGCAAGAAATCATGGTTCCAATGTCGTATTTCCTCGTAAATACAAAATGTACGTGCTTACTGGGACAATTTTTAAAGGCGGCAAATTTTTAATATTTACTCGATTTTTTTTATGTAAAAATTATATTTTGTCGTTGATTTTTTTGTTGATAATATTATTTAAATAATATAAGTATATTATTTCACAATACTACAGTATTATATTGTTTATTATTATTATTATTATTATTATTATTATTATTATATTAACATATTTATATAACAGATAACAGTTGTACACCTCCTAAAACGGTTGAAATATAATTAGGTATTTCCCATAGTCGATCATTGTCATGCTTTTTATAAATTTAAGTTTATAGTCAATGTTACATACATATTTTACAATAGTACCTTATAGAAATAATACGATTTTCAGTGTACTCGTTTCTGTATAATTTAAATTATGAAATATATAATATAATACATATCCTGTAATGAGTGACGGTGAAAAACGACTTAGTAAATATCAGTATACAAAAAATGACGTTGATGGGAATAAAAGAAACAAAATGACATTATACAAAAAACTGTAAAATTTGATACTTTTTTTAAACAAAATGCCAAAAATAAAAACGTAAATATTTCTTCTACACTGGTTCATTTGATAGCTCAAATTCAGAGAGTACAATTAAAATCACTTTTGTTTAGGAAATCGCGTTATCAGAACGTTATCCAGATAAAAATATTGAAGATGTGTCTTTTATTGATTTAATTAGTGATGATCTTGCAAAACGAATTATTAATAATTCAATGATTAATCGTTAACTGTTAACAAATAAAAATGAAACGAAAGAAATTATTCAAAAATCAAATTTTTTATTTGATATGGAAAATTCAATTTCTTATGAATGTCTTCATTTTCGGTCATATTTTCAAGATATAGAAAAAACGAAAATAATCTGAGAAATATTAAATTATCGCTATTTCTTCGTCGTTAAAATGTATAAACAATATTTTCAAATATTAATATCGATCTATGCATATTTTACGCATAACAATAATCAACTGTTCTATTGAAAGGCCGTTTTAAAATATATAAAAAAGTGTTTAAAAACAAGAATGACAAAAGATTAATTTAATTTATTAAGTTTATTCACGATTGAATCGGGACTTGTAAATGACATGGCCATCGAAAATATTGTGAATAACTTTGCTACTTAAAAATCACAGAAAAAACCAACGATTGTATATTTATTTATTATTTTTAAATTTTTTACTCATTATACTTTATTTGTATTAATTTAAAATGATGTAGCGAAGACATAATATTATAATATTTATCACGTTTATATTATATATATAAACATATAAATTACAATTAAAAACTGTAATGAGAATACGAAATATCTATTAGGTACTTTTTAATACACTTTAAATGTAGCTTTACCGAATTGTATATAAAATGGTGGCAATTTGTTCAATGCTTACAGCAACACAATAATGAAATCCGACAATGTATGTTTCATAAATAAAAAAGAATTTACGTATAATGATTCTTACATATTTACTTTGAGAACTCAATATATAATAGTCCTAGATTTTCAAATATTCTCCCATATAATACAATATTGATATTAATTATTACTACCTATACATATATTTATTACAACAATAAAAATATAAATAACATTTATTTTAGTTTAAATAAAGCAAAATATTACATACAATTATTAATTATAATAGAACTATTTGATCTATTTTTATTTGTGTCTATTTATTTGCTTAAGTTTTAATTATAAATTTTATACACAATTTACAATTTGAAATCAACCAAATATTACGTATAACATTATATTGATGTTATGTAAATATTAAATTTATATTTTTATAGCACAAAAATGTCAAAAAATAAATAAAATGATAAGAAAAACAGACAATACAAACAATAACGATTGTAATATATAATAATCAAACAATGTTTTATAGAATTAAAACAACCATACACTGGCACAACGATTTCTATAAAATAATAGCTCTGATCAAATGATAACACATAAACATGGAACAAAACTTAAATAAGTATTACATGGTCGTCGTAATCAATGTACACATTTTGATAATGTAAGAAAAACTAATTTCTAATTTTACCGTTTCTTAAAAAAATTTAAAAAAATGTTAAATTATTTTTTTTAATTTCGTTTAAAAATATATTTGCCCTATCATTTACCTATTTTATCTTTTTTAGGATCAACAAATATCTTTTTGCTTGTTGTCTCTATTTCTAACTTCCTAAAACGAAAACCTTTTTTTTGTCATATTTAATAAATACGTATTTTAGTAAAGATATTCTGATCTTTGCATTGTTTTTTTACCATGCAAAAGTAAATTAATAAAATAATTCAATCAAAGTATAAGTTTGAATTCCTTTATACAAAATTACTTGTGTAAAGGTCTTTTTTAAAAATGAAATACAAAACGTACTTTGTTGAATATGAATAAGAAAAAGAAGAAAATATTTAGTATAAAATCTTTGCTAGTCATAAATCACGTTTTTTTCAGACGCTGCGATAAGTAAAATTTCAAAGCGGCATTGAAAAGTACTGAAATAGAAAAAAAAACAAAAAAACATATACCTATCTTAATATCTATATAAAGTTGAATATACGATACTCTAGTTAAAATGTATATATTTTATTATAAATACATTCGCTAAATCAATCTTAATTAATAAAACCATATTTACTACGGTAAGAAAAATAACCATCATTTGTAATAAAATTAATTAAATTCTTAGGTATAGATTTTTGTGAATAGTTCATTTTTACAACTTAAATCTTAACTTTATCCATTTAAACATGAATATTCTTAAACTGAGTGATATAAATATTACACGTGCGCATACATTTACTTAGTAGATTATATATATATTCCGAACTTATATGGCACATAACTTCACTTCCAGCGACGGTAAACAATTCCTGTATTACGTGTACAAAATCTCTTTAATATTTCAATGATTAAAACGAGAAAATTAGCTTACATAGTAATATTAAAAATGTATGTTATATTATGAAATCGAAAATTTGAGCATTGAATACTGCATGGACAATGTATTAAACATTATTGTTATTGTTTCTGTGGCTAGTATTATATTAAAACTATAGTAATAAGTATAATAGAACGCTTGAAAAATTATTATAAAACCAACTCGTATAATACTATGTCAATATTATAAAACAGGTTTTCAATTAGTTTTGATAAATCTTATCTTTCACTTTTACAACTTTGAGTCCATTATATAATTATATAATTTTCCACTTACATTGATTATAAATGACTTAAGAGTAATTAAATAAATTGATATATATATATATATAATAACAGTGTATAAACTTTATAATGAACATAAAATTTTTATTCAAAATACATCCAAAACAATTATAGATAATTTTGTTGGTAAATTGATTAATTAACATCCACACTTTCATATATATATAGAAAAAATATTTAAATGTATACAAAATATAGTTTTAAGTTTTTTTGTAAGCTTTGCATAAATTACATAATAGTTTAGGGTTTTGTTGATAACTTTATTTTCAAATATATCAGTACTTTAAAACAAAATATTTCATTGAAACTGTTATTTTACGTGTAAATCTGACAAAAATGTATCGAAATAAATATAATAAATAAGGTATTTTGTCGTTACTTATTTTTCTAGATGATTTTACAATTCTTTGAACGACATAAAATATTGAATTAAATTTCATTTTTAAGTTGGATAACGAACTAATCCAGATGATGTGAATTTTTTATAGTATATTTAAACAAATTATTATATTTAAAATATACTTTTAGTAAATATAAATATTATAATTAACGAAATAAAATATTAAAATAATAAGAATTGTAAACGTGGGTTTTTTTTAAACTTACAATATTTATATTAGGTGTATTTATTTAATATCTTTGTAAATTAGAAATGTACACAAAAAGTACATAAATAAAATACGTCCCAGATATAATCAATAAATAAAACTGTCGGTATTCCATAAAAATTTAAGAAATAATAAAATAATTAATACTCAAAGATGAATATGAATATATGGTATATTTGTTGCTTGTCCGCTATTAACTCTAAATATACGTATATTTTTGAACGCATATTATTATTCGCTCCCTCATTTAGTCATACAGTGATAGATATGGTTCGACTAACTACTTAAGTTTTAAAAATTAACCTTAGTCTATACAAATATTTTGCCTTTCTACATCGCGACATATTTCGCATAATTACACTTATTTTTATAGGAAAAAAATGTAATTAGTTACTTGTCGTAACTAATAAGCCCGCTAAAATATATCTAATTGTCATTTGTGATTTGTAACACAATCGTATTGTTACGACGTTATTTTTTTATCGCTATATCGAAACTGTATTGTAAACAATTTTATTATATTTTCAAGTTCCGTGTCTGCGACAACCAAGTCGTTACGGAAACAAAAGAATAAATATATTTAATAATAATAATAATATAAAAACGGCGTTTCCTTTGGAATTTCGCTGTTTCGCACGTCGTCGTACGGTATCCCAAAATATTGGGTTCATTAGCTTTATATTTCGTACAAACACTGTTGCCGAAGTTATACTTTTCCCCCTTTTTATTCTTTTTCTCCGCAATATTTATCTCATTTTCTCTTGGTATGCTATGAACCGTAAAATGAAATGAAATAAAATATAAAAAAAAAACCGTTGGCATAGGATGAATCACGTGGATTGACAATTGTAGTATCTTTGACCCGATTTATTGCGTATTTCCAATATTTTGTAACGTTATAAAATAGTATACCTAATAAATAATAATAAATAATTTATCGTAAATATTTAACTCCTATTTTACATTTACCGTTAATTTATGTTTATTCTTAAATTTCTAGTTAAATAAAACGTCGAAGTCCGATACCGTGTATCGTAATTTCATAGGACCTATACAATATTATTTAGTACCTAATAGAATGTTCGAACATTGTTTTAAACGAATTTAACGGGGTTTGTTATTTTTTATCGAATTTTGTTTCGACGAATTAGCTCTTATATTTTTGTTTCGATATTCACGCAATAAACTGTCGATCCCAGATTTGATTGTTAAAGACAGAACTATTTATTTTTAATTTTTAATTTACATATTTCCGCATTGCCATTTGATACGCGATTTCGATTTTTATTTTTGTGTCAAAATTACGTTTCGTAACCTTTTCTATTAAATTTTCTAATCACGGTCCATATTTTTTTTGTTTTTTTTTTTTTTTGGTTGAAGGTATCAAAAATGGCTTTACCTTTTTTATCAAGAAATAACCGAATTTAAATTAGGTTGTTTAATTATTTTGTTCACGCTTAGTGGATGAGATTCGTCCACAACTTTCAGCACCAATTTAAACTTTTATTCTGTACACTCAGTAGAAAGTCGATTAAAATGGTTTACCGTGGATAATTACACGGTCTAAAGATTACGAGACCCAAAGCTTTGGCAGAGACATGTATATATTTTATAATATGTACACAGACAAACACACACACACACACATTTATTTATACAATTTTGATCTCGAAAACGAATAAACTTTTGATGTCTTTATTTATGCCAAAACCAAATGACATGTAAAACTTTTGATCCTAAAATGACTTAAAGGTATCTTAAATGTTTTTAAAATATAAAATTTGAAATATGATTGAAAAAAATTAAGCAGAAATGCCAGAACTTAATGAAAGCAAACCCGTAATGAAATGTATTACGACATTAAATTAAAATAGACTTTTAACAAAAATGACTTTTTTTAATCGTATTAACCAATACTAACATTTAAAAGTAATAATTAAGGGAATATCGTTTATAATTAGTCTACCCAACGAAATGATTTAATCCAAGATATAGGTCAATAAAGAAAAAAAAATTAACGACAACATAAATAAAACTTCGCTCATAAAAACAATTATTATGAGAAATTAGTTACAAATACGTATAATAATTATTTTAACTTGTCGAAAACAATTTTTTTTTATGAACGAGTTTATTTAGTTTAAAAAAAATTATCTTAATTCCCATAATCTTGTTTTACCTGTACAAGGGACAATTTTAACTTTTAATCCAAATGTAATTTAAAAAAGGTTATTTTTATATATATATTTTTTATATCCTACTTCATTTACCTAAATTTTATTTATTCTAAATGATGAACAAACTTTACGGTTTATAGTTATATTTATATCAAAAAAGACATTATAGTAAACATAGTAGTTTCAAACATTTCATATAAAGGAATTATGATTTAATGGAATTCAATAATCAGTTTTATTATTTGTAGAAATAAAAAAATATTTGTAATTTTAATATTAAAATAGCAATTATTTGAAATTTGGTTGAAAAAAGAAAAATTTTTAATTATAAAGAGTACAATAGAACGAAAAATAATTATAAAAATGACGCATAATCAATAATAACAAAACATGTATAACGAAAAGTTATACAATATTTTATAAATTGAAATAATTTATCGAAAAAAATTAACACTTCAAAGTGTATTTTTAATTTACTATTATTATTATATAGCAAACGATTGTTTTAATTGAGGATTAATATTTCACATCTAGATTTTTTTATTTGGATACTGATTTCTTCGGCTTTCAAAATAAATAACCTTTTTGTGTAAATCTTTATTATTTTACAGACAAAATATAATATTTAAATTTAAATAACAACTAAAAAGTTGACTTAATATCAAAATTAAAGTGGTTACATACTCTCATTCACCAATCACAGTATATGATATATCTACTAGATATTTTCATGTTTTCATAAATTATATTATTAAATTTTCACGATACTACGTCAAGTTAAGTAAATTTAATTATCAATAAATTATTTAAATATTGTACGTAAAATAAAAATAAAATACAAATTAATTTAACGAATCTAGAAGTTGAGTATTTCCCCAAACGAGGCTTTATAATATTAGGTGATACTTAAATTAAATTTTTTAAATATTTTAAAATCATCCTAATCAAAAAATGTAGTTCGTCATAGTGGTTTAAAAATGTAATACTGATGAAAAGACGGACTAATGAATCAAATTTTCCAAAATATATTAAGAGTATAATATAATATAGTGTTTATAATATAATATAGTGTTTATAATATATAATAATAACATTATTAAGATTAAAAAAAGAACACCATGTGTTACATTAAAACCACGTGTACTTTGTTTCACTGAAAATATAAAAACTACTAAAGGTAATGGAATAAATAATTTGTGTACTATAATAATTTATATATTTTCTTTAAAACGTATTAAAAAAAATAAACTTTAATGAAATATATATTTATTTGATATATCGTAGTAGAAATCTAATTATTTGTTTTTACCAAACCTTTTAAGAAGTTTCTGGATTTCGTTATTTTTAAGTAATATTATTATTATTTTTATTATTATTCAAAATCCGTTATATTCTTGTTTATTCTTAAAAATGCAACTCAGCTGTTATTTTTACAACAAAAAAATACTCCTAATAGAATCAAAATTTTTGAGTTTTATTTAAAGAACTAAATTTTGACTCGAAATAGATGACATTATTATAATTTTTAATATTATAAAAATGTATTAATATTTTTTAATCTAGCATTACTTCACTGGTTTAAAGATAATTAACATAAGAAGAATTTGTTACCAAAAATGTAACTATTCTATCCAGCAAATAATGTTGTTATCCATTTTTCGTGAACATTATGTTACACGTGTCTGTGACACCGATTTGATACTTGACATTGACGTTTCAAAATATAAAATATAATGTGTAGTGTGGAAAAATTTTACGTTAATTAGAAGCTAAAATTAATACCTTTTTACTTAAGATGTTTAAGTTTATTTTAATATTTTTAAATACATTTCGCATAGTGTTTACGTTCTGTTTTTGTTAAAATAAACACGTCAAAATAACTTCTAGCGTGAACCATCTGTGTCATGATTTTAAAAGCTAAGTTTTAGAAAAAGTAAAGTATAACTTTGTCAAGACACAATTTATAAAAGTCTCTTAATCTTCCAGAAGAATCTTTCCTTTTTATTAATTGCAAGGCGATAAATTAAAATTCATCAAATTAGTATTTTCTATTTTACCTTTAAAAATACGTCACAAAATGTACGAAACTGTAAAATGCGTAGACGGGATTTTTTTTATTTCTTCTCTTTCGTATTTAAAACTACTCCAATAAACGTTATTTTTACGATTTAAATTCCAAAGCTTTCTTTTATAAATTTATAAGTAGGCAATGTACTTATAATAAAACAAATCGTGCCGATAAAACACAATTCACTGACAGATTAAATATATTAAATAAAAAAAAACCTCCAACGTCAAATAATAAAAACAATTAATTTCACGTAGAACATCTACAAAACTATCCATTATAATAAAAAACGTGGTCAATAAGTGTCCGAAATGTATCAGTTTGAATGATCTTTAGGAAGCATTTCACGATTAAAGTGAAAAAACCACTGGAGAATACAATGGGATTACTTAGGACCCGCCGTTATTAACAAGTACAACAATAAATTATTTTAAAGTGGAAATCGTAATCTTGTTCTCATTTCACATATCATGTAAAACGATTTATTGTAATATCAAATTGTTAAACACGATTCTTCTAACTACTTAATAATTACTGTATATTATATTCACAACTTATTACGATTTTGTTCTTTTCTCATTGCCCATGCTAAATACAAAACACAGAAACACAACCTATGTACTGATAAATTATATTACACTCGTAATGAACGATATAAATTAAAGACACGTGTAATTTTTTATCTTATTAATACAATAATATTATCGTTTCGTTTAAAAGCGTAAATTAATTATAATAAAAAATTGTTTGCCTAATCAACTTACAATCGAAAAAATAATACCAAATACGAACGTACGTCGAATGTTCATAGGCTGCCACTACTATTTTCACAAATATTATTTAATAATGATTTGTTGATCCCGCTCGAGCCGAATATACCTCGTCTAATTAAAGTGACGCATGTATATACTTACGTACATAGATATATAGCTAAAAATTATTCCGAATAATTCGTAAGTTTTTTAATTGAACCAAGTAATCGAGTTTGATTAAGTGCTTGAACCCGACATGTACAACACGCGATTTTACCCAGCATTAAATGATGAATTAATGATTGCCATTGTTTTGGATTACATCGAATCCATCAAAAGTGCGTGGTACGTACCTACTCTATCTCATACTACTCTATTCGCAATAAAAAAACTTAAGCGGTAAACGTATTTTGACAAGGGCTCGTTAAAAAGAGATGTCTTCTATTACTTTATCTTGACACTTGTCAAAGTCAAATGACTTTATTACACCGATACATTTCTCCCTCGTCATTATTATTCGGAAATTTTAATAATATAAAAAAAAATGAAACAATGTACACAACTAACGATTGACGTGTGCCTACTTAATTTAATGCGTGCCCGTGTCATCATATCGCAACATTTTTGTCAATACGACTCCAAATCTCAACACTGTATACAGTCTTTGCCATATACAACAAACAAACAAATTTTATGACAAAAAAATAATAACAAAAACAGGTCGAGTGCATTCGGTTTTAATATTTCAACGGTCTTCTTCTGAAAAGGATATGATATCCGGATTGTAGTGAAACATTTTACTTTTTTATTTTGCACGTACTCGAAAAAAGGTATCATTGAGCTATCTTGAGATTTGCTCTTTGTAACGAGCGCGTCGCACGTCGTACAGATGAACCCAATTTCGCGAAAAACCGTCGTTCACGGCGGTCAAGTGGATTTTTGTATTCGTGAGACAAAAGTCGTGTTTACACGTGATTTCGTCACTTAACCCTTGAATGGTTTACGCGAAATGTGCGCCTATTATTTCCCATCCCTACCACCCCAATTCGTCTGTAAACAACGATAAAGAGATTATTTTCGAACACGACATATATATATATATTTTATCTCGTAGCAAAATTTAAACTGTCTTTCGGATTTCCGGTTTAAACTCATTCTCCGTGGAGTCCATCGATAAATTATTTATTCATAATCGAAAACTAGACAAAATTCTTAGATCTTGGATCTATTCAACAACGAGGGACTACCACAAGACGCTACACACAACAATGTTGTAGGATATTCGTTCTTACCCTATAATGTTACTCTAAGTAGTCTGGAAACTTTTCCCAAGAAACGTACGTTATTACAACGATGGTCATTCATATTGATTTCCGTGAAAAATAAAATAATAATAACGAAATAAACGTCAAGATTTCAAATAATAATTTAACCATAATGGTTTTCTAACTCAGTATCTCACGTGACCCGTCACATTAATCTTTTAAAAAGAACAAAATTATTACTTATTTTATATTATAGAATTCGACAGCGCTGTTGTTGGAAAATCAACGTCGCCACAACATTAGTCTCACCATTTACAGGCTTAATATTATGTTGTATACATATTTATGCCCTCAATACATGTATAATCGTATATCTAATAATTACTTAACGATATCTATAATTATACAGCCAGAAACTAATTTCGTAATCTTTTTATATTTATGTCCAAGTGGGGTTAAATGTAACGAAGAGATTGTTTAGAAAATTAATCGTCTCTAAAAAGGTCTCTTGTTATCCATCGATATAACTAGTAATTAATTAATCTCGACGTGGCTAAGACCAATAATTAGTTAAGTCATTTCCAGTCTGCCCCAATCGTAAAATATCATGTTCGGTTCCTCTCATCTATCTATCTACGAAAAAGTTCCCTTGTTTGAAAAGTGCTTTTGAACAAATAGAATTACATAACAAACGACGAATTCAAATTCTGGAAATCTATAAATTATGAAAATAAAACCGGGGAAAAATATTGATTTCTATTTAAGATTCTAAATAAATAAACTTTACTATTCCAAGTGACGAAGTTTAAACCACCAATAATAACGTGTGTAAAAAATTTAAAGTGCGACAGAGTTCGATATAAAAAGAATTTTAAAAAACGCGGTATTTTTGTGATTTATTTTGAATTATTTTTCGTTTCATTTAACAGTGAAAACTTTTGACAGTACCATACACACCAGTAGTATTGAATACGTATTTCGTTTAAAAACGAGAGTAATTATTTTTATCTAACACGTGCAAATATTGTCTCCAAAATGTTTTTTACTAAAATAATTTTAAGTATATTAATAAGTCATTTCTATATAATTTTCGAAAATATCGATGACGAGTTAAAACTAAAATATTCGTTTTTTTCGGCACACTATAGCGTTCGTAACCAAAATGTATTACGCTACATATTTCAATATTTTATTTAAAAATATTATATCGGCTTTCGTTTGAACATGATCTAATTGTTATATATGAGCGTACAAGTTGATCGATAATCTATAGATTAAAATACTTATTACATATAACAAATTTGTGTACCATATTATCATACACATTACATGGAACAAAAATTGTATATATTATATACAAAAATATTTTTTTAATATTATTTATATAATTTTTTAATATTTTTTTAATATTATTTATATAATTTTTTAATATTTATTTTAATAATTTTTAAAACAGCTATAGGTTTTTATAAAAAGTAATTAGAACATTTTCTAAGAATTTTTTTAGCTACGTATTATTTACGCGATCTGTAATATAAATTTAACGAAAATGGTGTCGTGACAAATTTTTGGTCGTAATAGATTTTATATAAATTTCTAGCTGTTGTTAACAAATTTATATAAAGATGGTGAACTTGAGAATTGGCCGAACATTAGTTCGTACCAGTAACTAATTCTGATCAAATACAATTAACAATTACACGTCAATAAATTCATACTTCGATAATTATTATTGATAAAGACTATTTTTGTTTTGATAAAATGTTTTCAGAAGACTGTATGTGAAGACTACAGTTAGTAACTTTTCAACTCGACATCGAAATCGTAATCTTTATCGTGTTTTCTGACACAATTGTGAAACAAGTTTAACAACTCAAATTTCATTTTCAAGTACACAAATGATGTTCAATTTCGCTTTTAAATAAGCTTTTCTTACCAATGAACGATACTTTTTTTTGTTTTAGTAAAATTTAATATTACTTTAATGAACATTACTCACTTATATTGACTCAAAATGTGAACAATAACATATTACATTCATATATATTCGGTAATCGACAAACGTTTAAACGCGAATAAATAAAAGTAATGTAAAAAATAAAATAAAAACAAATATTTATTATAATATCGTATTATATATTTACTATGTTTCCATTTATCGCACAATATAATATTATACATACTCAAGGACCTTTATAAATATATATAAGAGCGTATTTTATATAAAAACGAAATGTCCTAATTAAACAAGGAGCGAATAAATATAAATGTAAATATATTAAACCTTTTAGTTAATAATAACTTCGGATATTTTAACCTCCGTTGTAAAAAATTCATTAAGAATATTAATTCTATTACATATGTTATGAATGATATTTTATTACTAGCGAATTGAACTTTACCCTTACAATGAAAATTCAAAATAATTCAATAAACATTTAAGTTTAGTCTAATTTAATCGGCACCGCATAATAGTTGTACTAGTAAAAATTAAAAAGTAATTTCTCCCGCACTTTTTCCATTTACTAAAATACACTTGTTCATATATCAATCCAATAAGTAATAAATGTTTGTTTGGATTAAATTAGTATTGTAAGTATTCCCTAATTATTATTAAAAATTCTCGACAACTTTTCCATTTTGGATTAAAAATATTTTTTCGAAAATTCCTTTCGAAATAATTTATTATACAAATTCCCCGTCTTTAAAATGAATATATCAATACAAACAATTTTACAGTACTAATTAAAATAATGGACGATAGTTAAATATATTTATAATAATATTATTTGAATTATGTATATTAAATTTCTTCAAAACAATTTAATTGACACATATTACAGTGTATATGCCAAGAAGATGGGATTCAAAAATATATTATTTTAAATGTAATTAACGACCTTAAAATCCATAATTTTATTACTAGTTTGTTAGTCATAAATTAATAAATCAATCACTATATTTCATAATAAAGTATGACCATAATCGTATTTTAATATTCAATTTGTATCTTGTCCGTATCAACTAGACAATTTTATAACATCAAAATATGTACTATGGGTGTAATTAAATTTTTCTTGTAATGGAAAACTCGATCAACTTCCATATTTCTATATGTCAATTGACTAAGTTAATAATTTTATTGGATGTATATTTAATAAACAAAAATTATTTCCATTTGAATTATTTCAAAGCTCACGACTATATTTTTTCTATATTACAAACGATAAGCATAACTACATTTCTATACATACATTCTAACTAAAATTATTAAAAGTTATATAACTATCCAGTGAATGTTTTGTTGAAATATTTTAATTTTCAGAATAGTTATAACCCGAGTTCGAAACTTAAAGCAATTACATATTCGTATCGAATATAGTAAGACATAGTAGAGTGATATAAAAATTCATTTTAGAGTAAAAAGATATGGATTTTCAATTTTTAGTTTGTATATTTTTCCATATTTTGAAATTGTTCACAAATTACGGCATATAATGTATATTTTAAGATTTCTTTGATATTTTACAAAATAATTTTGAAAACTGAAATTAATCCAAACTTTGTTTTTTTATGATCAAAATGTTTATTTTTATTCTTATTGTACACCGATCGGTTATCGGTGTAAATAAGAATATATCGGCATGAATAAGAATACTTAGTCGCTACAACGTGAATTGAATTTCGTTAGGTTATCTGCTACTGATAAAATCAACGTTCACAAAACTATACAATTTATTTCTAGAAACCAGTTAGAAAATTACAACTACGATCTAGATCGGAATTCACGAGTAAATTTACGCACGTCATTTTATAACACAAAATTGATTAGAAAAATAGTCCAAGTATCGACATTTTTTTCACCAAATGTGGAAAATAAGATCGTCTTACAAAATGATCATTCGTCTTGTTGTCATATTTGATCCGTGATTTTGAAACGCGCGATTCGTTGTTTAATTTTATTTGAACTTATATTTTATTTAAAAAAATGCTAAAAGGAAAAAATTCAGTTTTTGGTCGCTTTAATAGTTAGATAATAGAATTTAGTCCAAATACTTTTTCCTGTCACTAGTAGTGTTTTATACTATTAAATTTGTGAGTTAAATTAATTTAAAAATATTTTAACGGGAACCAGAATACTTGTACTAACAAATATTTGAAAGCTATCAACAACCAACAAAACCAGATTCCAAAAACAAAACAATTTTTATTTAAATGAATTTGTATGAAGCTTTGTTTGTCACTAATATTCTCTTAAAAAATTTCTTTACTGGTAATTTTAGAGATTTTTAGAAAAATATACGAATAAAAGTACACCATTTGAAATTAATGCAAATTAAACTCGTGTATCTATTGATGATAGCTGTGATATTGAGGTATAGTTTATCGCCAACATATTTATAAGAATTCTGAAGTTTGATAATGCTGGTAATATATTGTTAATTTACTCAGAATGACTAGGAAAAACTAATCATAAGACTATTTACAAATCATTCGATAGGACTGTGAGAATTCAACAGTATGGAAAAAATTAATACGGAATTTCGTGTTTTTAATGCGTATATTTACGTTTTTAATAACATATTAAAGCATATATTTTAATGTTTATAAGTACCAAATCGTTGATCATAACCGAATAAAAACAGTTTAAATACTAACAAAAATGTCAAATTGTTAATATTTTGATAATCCTCACGAGTTCATCCAATTATGCTCTATCCCCTATACATTTTTGTAATCAGACGTGGAGACGAAGCACGTCATTTTAAAACTTCAATTTCTAATTTTAACTTATACAATTGGGGAAAATAAAAAACAAAAGTTATTACAAACGGAATACGAATATGTATCACATAATGTACAGATATTATTTAATTCTAATATTTCAAATTTTAGATCAAAATTAATACTAATATATTAATAGATTAATTTTGAAAGGATATTGACTTCAGTTTTATACTAAAGTCTACGTTGATAAGATTATTTTTATTACTTCCACGAATAAGTTATTAATAGATACCCGTAAATATTGTTGTAACTAAGGAATTTCGGTTTGAAATTCTATAATCAAAGCAAATAAACAAATTATTGTCATTTTGTCTTTCATCACAATTATTCTAAAAATTCTACAATGCTTTCGATTATTGTTCTATTTATCTTTATAAAGTATACATTTAGTTACATTGGGTGTCAAATTACCGACGATGAATGTAAGTAGATATTACGCTTTTTATACAACTGTAAGAATATATGAACGTAATGTCGATCACATTTTGTAGATCCTGATTGGGTATCACCAAGATCAGATTTAATAGATAACTTTCCGGAAAGAAGTATGTATCCAGCTGCACCATTAATTCGTAATAAACGTATTGCCATTGACGAAAACACGAAAAACTCCCGAATTTTACAATATGTCGATCCAATGTTAAGAGAACTGGATTCCGGGAAACGATTAAATCCTATGTCAAAAAACGATTGTCCACAAAACTATTTGAAATATCCAAAAGTTCGGCTAATGAACAAACCTCAAATGGTCGATAACACCGTCGGATTTATCGATTTCCAAATTAAAAGTAATTCTATTGGAAGATCAAAAGAGAGTAATATTAAATCCCAAACAGATACATAAGTAAAAAATATTGATGTTAAAAATGGAAAAAGTCGATATTATTGTTTTATTTCAATTCATTCTTGATTAAAAATGATTCCGTTCAATTGTATAAAAATCAATATATATTTATATACTATACCGAAAAATTTTGTAATGTCGATAAGCGAGTATATGTTTTCAATTTATTTATTCGAAAATAATTCACTTTGTCAGTTCTTATTTGAAAGATAAGTAAAAAATATAATATTCCGTTAAAGGATGAATGTCAAATCGTGAAGCAGAAATGTTATTATAGGTATCAAATGTTAAAAGTAAGATTGTAAAATAACAGAAATTGATAAAAAGTCGTTGAGAAGCCTTTTGAATAGTGTGGAAAATCTTGTCAAACAACAACAGTTGATTATATTTATCTACCTCAATTTTTTTCATTTTATAATCTTAACAACGTAAAGTACAATTATTTATTTTCTACCAAAGTAGATTTTATTTAACGCGTGCAAATAAATAATGAAAATCTTTTTTTAAATCGTTTGGAATACGTTTATCAAATATTTCACTTTTCAAATATTTTTTTATTTTAATTACTATTATTATATTTATTACTAAACTTTAGTAATTAAAATAATACGACTACGGAATATTGAATATTAATTAGTATATATCGTTCTAAATACATTTTCCTTTTCGCCAAATTCAATAACGAATTATCTATTTTAGATTCATAAAATATATTCATTTATTGTCTGTTAAACTTAAATGAATTTTCAACCCGATTATATTGTTGTATCGAGAAATTTTAAACTATGAAACCAGGAAATAATGTTTACAAAACGTGACGAGGAAAGCTAATTTTTGTGATAAGTAACTTTTCCTTCCATAAAAGTCATCCTAAAAGAGGATTCATGTAACATAGCCAAAACATTAAACGATTAAAAAAACAAAACGAAGCGTAAATTATAAAATATATTTGTTTTTTAACTTCATAGGCATGAATAAAAATAAAATCATCGAAATAAAACTAAACTTATAACGTACAATATTTTGTATTCGATAATATATCTGAAACATTGAATCATATACACGAGTAACAATATGTGTAAAATAAAATACAATTCGTTAAATTCGAACGTGATTTGTTAACAAATAAGTTTTCGAAAATTAAAAAAAAAATTCGATTTTACAAACGATCAAAACATTTTCGTTATATTTAAATTAGGTCCAATTTTTGGTAAATTTTCGTTCCTTTCATTTTAAGTAAGATAACTTTACAACGTGTTTAAAAGCAATATTCAAATTTTTAAACGAAATCTCAGGTTTTCCCAAATGTTTACGTCACGTAAATGTCAAGTTAAAAATAAACAACTTTAGACGTTTGATCATTTAGTTTGTAATAGGGCAAATTCGAATGGATTTTTACGAGTAAAGAACGTTGGCGGGCGCAATGGCCTGCAAACGATAACAATGCTAGTTCAAATAAGCAACCCGTTAAACAATTTATCATGTTTGCGCCAAAACCTTAGGGAAATAATTATTTTTAATTTAAAATATATCGGTCATTATATGTTTAACAAGCAGCCTAGTGTGGGTAAATTATTATACACGCTAATGAGAGGTCTGTGCCCGACGAGTTTCTACTTGACAATTAATCATCATTCACGATGAATTACTCAAAATTCTCACGACGCGTGTTGGGACGCATAATTATTACACACCACTCCACAATAAAGGCGCTGTATCGTTGTTTCTCGTTTTATACTTCTATATTTTATTCACAGATTTCATAACCTGTACAAATTATACTTTTACTATAGCTGACGATGTACTTCATAATGCTAAGTAAAAAACATTAAGTCTTATATAGACACACTCGTACGTACATATATGTGTGTATGCGTGCATGTATATACACGAAAACACATTACAGTGTAATAGTTACGACCTACATTTATATATTTCAGATTATTGGAATAATCAAAAATTTGAACACGAGTATAATATTTATTATGTACACGTCAACAATTGGCCTTTACACGACTTCATTAACTTCTTCAAATTACCTTTGTTTTTCTAAATATTATTATCGATAGTACTATAAATTATATATAATATACAATCGCACAATATTATTCGATAAAATTAATTTATAGTTTATAAAGTTACAAAATATTCGCGTAGGTATTAATATTTTATTAAAAATAACTGTTAAAAAGGAACTGGGGAGTAATAAATGAGTCAAAACCCATTTGTTAGTGAAAATAATTTAACTGGTATCTATATGACCTCCATGCTATAAATTGTCTCCCTTATACAACAATCATATCCTGTAAATTAGTTAAGTTTTTGCGATATTATCTGTTTGGAAGTTTAACTAAAACTCATTGTTTTAAAATATTTCATTTAAAAATCAAGACAAAAGTTTTAGTTTTATACTAATATTCGGTCCTTAAAAAAATGTACGTTTTGAAAATCTTTACGAAAATTCGTCGAATAGATTGTAGGTTTTCCTATATAATTTTCGGTTCAAAACTATTTAAATACTACATATATATATATAATACCCGAATTTTTTCACGATACGATATTTTCGCTATGTTTATTTTAACGAATAGTTTGTGTAAAAATTGTTTAAGTGCACAAACTAACGATTTTGGATAATTTCAGAGTATTCGACAGTTAAATTTTTCAATAGATATTGCTATACATTATTGGGAGAAAAACTAGAAATTATAACATTATTATTGAGATTTCTTTCCGATAATATTAACTATTTGTCTAGAGAAATTTATTTCTCCAAAAACAAGTTAAGCCATATAATATAATGGATATATATTTGTATATATTTATATTACATATACAATATTATATATTTGTATATTTCGTTCAATGTTTTCCTAAAATATACATAAAATATAGCTCTACGCATATATACCATATTATTGTCCTAATCCTAATGGTTATAATACAAATTGTTTTTACAATAAACACAATTCAAAATACTAAGCTAAGTTTATTATATGTTGAAATATATATAAACTTTAATAACTTACCAAAGAATAATAAAAATTCTCAAATATTTCAAAATAATGAATATTGGTTAGAACACTTATAACAGGTCGGATAACTTGTTGATTAAATATATTGAAATAAAAAGTTACGTCACGCATTTTTAATATCTACAAGTTTATATGAATCGAAATATATTTTTTTTAATAATACTATGATTTATTCTTAAGAAACTCAAGTTTATTGACATAAAAAGAATTACTCTAACCATTACACTGGGATATAAAGAAAACCGCCATAAATTAAATATTTTTCTTTTAAATAATAGGAATTTCATAGACAACACATCTGTATCTGATTCTCCATTGATTTGCAAAATAATTTATAGTAAAGTATGTAACGTTATATTATATAGCTAAATCAAATTTGTCGTATATAAAATACAAATTTTGGAAATATTTAACTACGTAAGACAAATTTAAGTTAATAATAATAAAAATAAAATTAACGAATAAAATCAACAAAATCTTTGAGGAAAATTACATTTATATTTTAAATAAATGTTTTCAATTTAAAACGGTTATGTACCCAATGAAAATACCTATAAACATTTAGCCAACACGCGTAAGAACAATTCAAATTATTTATTTAGAACCTATAAAAGTTTATTCGTAAAATTTTATTTTCGTTCTTTTAACATTAAATGTTATTTACATAGACGTTTATAATGTATAATTTGTTATTAATACGATTCTCCGAAGACAACTATATACAAAATATCGTGTATCATAATATAGACAATGATTTTATGTTTGAATTTATTTGCTATAAACACAAGATAATATGTTTATTGTTTATATAAAATCATAATTTTCAGAACTTTCTTCCATTGCATTATGTAGTATAACACAAATGTTTAAAAAATCCATTGTATATAAGTACATAAATCAATAAATTATAATACACATTGAATATATAATACCTAATAATAACAATAACTTTACAATCATTTTATTTTACTTTTTTATTATAACAAGTTAATTTTGATTAATTGTTTTAATATTCTTTAAAACCTAAGTAAAAAAAATTAAAAACTTGGACGATAAATAAAATTTTGATAGTTTCAATTTTACACTAAAACATTATTTTTATTTTTAAGAATAGTCTAATGTAAATATTTATAACACTGTTTTTATATTAAAGTTATTAATATTTCGTTCGTTTTTATCTTATTATTATTATTTTGAACTGAAAATTCAAAAATATTAATCATAGATCAACAAACATATTGTGTTTTTTATCGAATATTTCAATATGTAATGATTATCATTATGATTATTTATTCATAATTTCGTAATATATCAATGTTCAAATTTCAATAATATTATATACTTAATCTAAACATTATATCTTATCGTATTATCGACAAATAACACTTATACTACCAGTACTATAGTAGTTTACGTATTTAAAGCCTATTAAAGAATTCTGGTCTTTGTAAATGATACTACCTCGATATTTATTATTTCAAAGGATATGATTGTCATTTATCTGAGTATATGGGTCATATAGATTATTTTATTACGCTACAACTTAATCGATTATTCAAAATTTGGAAGGTTTTGGCATTAAACCTATAAAAATATTCGCTCTAAACTCGCAACTATCAGTTTAAACAATTCTCACTATTAAATTAAACATATATTCATGTATCTTCTGCATACGTAACATACCTGTTTAAAATATGCAATTTTCTCTAAATTGATCGAAATTCCAAATTTGATTAAAATACAAATATCTGCAGTAGCGCGTTTAGAATTTCATCTGTTCTTAGTGGTTTTGGTTGTTGAAAAATACTTTTCATTAAAAATTATATCAATAATCAAAATTGAAACTTTACTTAAAATTGAAAATACTTCGTTAAAAAATAAAAGCGCATTACGTTTATTTAAAAAATGTTTAATACAAATATATTCTAGATAAATTTGTTTATATATTCGTTAAAAATTTTCCCTGTGTTTATAAACATCTTCCCATGTACAACAAATAAATAATTATATTCAATATATCCTTAAAATTAAAAATTTACAAATACATTTAATAAATAAACAAAGTGTGTGTGTGTGTGTGTGTGTGTGTGTGGGCGCGCATATATACCTGTGCGTATGTAATATAATGTTGATCGGTCACATTTCCTTCTTCGACCTAAAACCATAAATCATAATATAACCGTCCAGTGATAATCATACAACTTATACGAGACTTTCCGTTCACCAGGAATACTGTATGGACTCAATACGACTACGACATACAAAATTATTTATTATCGAACTAGTTAAATCGAATTCATAGGTATCGTAAGTTCTTTTGGTTAAGTATTTAATAAGCGTTACATCTAAATAAATATTAAAATTAACTTTTTTTGATTTCAACTATTCCTGAAACCCTATAATTGCTTACTAACTGCAATTAATCTTATTCAAAAGACCAAAAACGTTCGTAGAATAACTCATATCTATCAATACCACCGCTAGCCAGTGACATATTTATAGTATAATAATATTATTAATACTATTCGGGTGTTTAATTATTTTGTTTGAAGAAAATGACATAGTTATTAAACCCTCACTTTTTTTAATACAGTTTGATATTTAAACTAATAAAATATTGTCAATATTTTTGTATACATTTTGTAACTAGCGTAAAGCGGCTATTTGAAAGAAAATGATATTAACATTCTTATACGTTGTCTTTTAATAGATGTTATCTGTTAATTAAATAGTTCATTTACACTTTGACATGATATTTGTAATAAAAAATTTACGTCAGCGTGTAAATAATATAGTAAATAATTATAACAAAAGTTAAATTGCAAAGTTAGGAAAGATTCGAAAATAGATACATCGATTACATATCAATATCGATTTTTAGAAATATGTAGCATACAATTGTTATTATTTTTATATAAATAAATCAGTATATATATTTATATATTTATATCGTTTTATCTTTTAATTTGAGTTTAAGTATTATAATGTAATCTATTTTATTATACTTAAAAATATGCCCAGTTTTCGAATAAAAATATAAATAATTTAATAACCAGCGGAATTATATAATTATTTATATAATAAAAACACCGCTTACACTATATGGACCGAAAAATATTTTTTTATCACTCGCTTACAGCAAACATTTTTATGAACCAAATATTTGGAAATACCAAAAATACAGAAGCAATACATGACAGCTTTACCCTTCGATGGCCACTTCTTCCAAACTATTATTGACAATTGTATAAATCTTATTTCTGTAAATATTGGTTGATTATAAAAGTATTATTGACTTTAAATAGGATTTATAATATATGTGATAACCGAATTTACTATATCCGTCTGCATCAGACATATCAAAATTCTCAAGGTAATAATTAGGCCAAATATATTGAATAGTTTACTATACGGGCCGCACGTAAAAAATTATCGAAAAGAAAACGTTTTATACAAACTGTATACGTTATTTTTTACAATTAATAATCCACCAATATTGATAGCCGCGATCCATAAAATAATAAGCCACGTGTTTGACATGCCTGGTCTACATGGTTGTCGGCTAACAAGCAATATTATATATTATATATCGAATTTCTCCGATGTACGTGTGTTTAAAATTAAAATAACCGCAAGGAAAACGTACAAAGAAAATTTTTTGAAATTATAAAATCATAGGCCAAAGAAATGGTAAAGATATCTAAAGAAATTCCAACAAATATTATGATTGTAGGCACATATAAGACCGAATCGAGTCACATTTTCAACCCCGGGAACGAAAAATTAAATCAGTCTGTTCTGTAAAATCTTAGGTTCCATAATCCGATCGAGATATATTATTATTAATTATTCCGCTTGCTTGTTACATACTTTATTTACACGGCGACCTAAATATGCAATTATAGTACAGCCGGGTACTACGGTTCCATTGTAGGTAATAGATACAAATATGCACGTTATAAATATGAAGTGTACTGCGACCAAAGGCAGTGTATAAACATATATAATAATATCTTAACACTTAATTTAATCGACATACGGTTAAAAAAATTATATTCCGATATATATATATATATATATATATTAAAACGTTTGGATTTTTATACTATTTTTAAAGTCTTATAAATAATTTAAAGTACATTTGTCTTTAAGTAAGCCCATATACTTACGACTAAAGGAATATTATAAATATATTTATTTATTCTCAAAATGTTAAAAAATTGTAAGGTTTTTAGGATTATTAAATTATACGCAACAAAAATAGAAACAATATCATTTATCCCTTATTACGAGTAAATATAAATGTATAATTTTTGTAATATGTTTTTATTCGCCTCCCTTCCCTTAAATAAGCTCCAGATCCGCCCTTGACCAATGATACGATAGTACTGGGGTAGAAAAACAGTTATATAATATTTACATATTAATACACGTCGGTAAATAATAATGTTCATTAATTATGCGTTACACGATATAATGAAATAATTAAACCCAACCTAATCTGGAATAAAATGACGTTAAGTTTCGTTAGGCGGTTAAACGAGATAATCCGAGTCTAATCGTCCTAAGTTACTAATATTGTAAACATTATAAAGTGAACAAATTTACAAAACCTTAATACTTATTAGACGTTGGTACGCAGCAGTATGAACGGCCATACGCGAGTCCATGCGAACCTAACCTAATAGGTTGTTATAATTGATTTGGGAATTATAGCTTAAAACAGAAATCAAATTGCAATTTTTTGAACGAATTACAGTTTGAAAATATAGAAACGTAGAACACATATAATATTACATTGAACACTACATCAACGAAGTGATTAAGAATAAAATAATCTTATTACCATTTTATGTCATTATATTGTTAGAATAACAAGAATTGTTAATTTTATATGTTTCTGAAACTACATATTTTTAGTTATAATAACGTAAAAGCTATTATGACTATTGCCGTGTAAGTAAATATTAAATGTTAAATCATCATCATCATCCCCGCCTTATTCCCATCTATTTGGGGTCGGCCACCTTAGTCTTAAACCTCCATTTGCCCCGATCTCCCACATCCTCAACGCACACACCAGCAATCCTCATATCCTCCTCAATCGTGTTTAGCCACTTCTTCTTTGGTCTTCCTCTTCCTCTTCTTCCTTCCATACTCAATTTCATAACTGTTCTTACTGCTTCTGAATCTTCTCTCCTCATAATATGCCCAAACCATCTAAGTCTATTCTCCCTCATTTTATCCATAATTGCCGC